>JXPG01047727.1:2269-12569 GCA_001015175.1 Megaselia abdita | reverse complement strand
ATTTGATATTTGATATTTGATATTTGATATTAGATATTAGATATTTGATATTTTGTTGTTGAAAGACGGCAAATATGAAGAAATAAAAAAAGTTCTACAACTTGAACATCACAGCAGTCCAAGATTTAAGATGGAAAGGAAAAGACATAGATCGGGACAAACAATAGCAATTCGATCTGTACTACAGTTGTGCGATAAGACAGGAATGTATATGGATGTTGTTTCGCTGTGCGCGAACTACGTGACAAAATCATTGGATCAAATCCAGTCAATGACCGTTTATGTCCCATCCGTATAAAAGGCAAATTCAACAACTATCCTTCTATGATCAATTGGATAAACTGGTATTATGGACTTAAACTCCCAAATTGGTAGTTAACGAATATTCGAAGGAACAACCGTGGGCAGGGCAAACATCACAGTGAAAGCCAAGAACATGAAGATGACGAGGAGATATGTTAAGACTGAAGATAATAAGACGACCGATAATGAAATCCGTTTTATCAGTTTTGCTGCTCCGAAGAATATGATCATAAGTAGTACATTCTTTAAAGGGAAAGAGATTTACAAATCAATTTACGTTATGGGACTGACGCGTGTCTCAATGGTACAGTTGGACCACATCGCGATTGACAAAAGATACGCCTCCTATGCATTCTGAGGGGTTCGCACAATGAGAGGTGCTGATGGTTCCGACCATTTTGAGGTTAGAGCCGAGTTCAGAGCTAGAATATCTAATGAAAGCAGACCTATAACATCAAAGAAACACCTAATTGAAGCTTTGAAAGTACCGACAATCGCTAGAGAATATGAATTGAAGCTCAATAACATAGCAACAAAAGTGCTTGGTGCACCACTGCCAAATCTAAAGAAAATATGGTTTGATAGGGACTGCGAGATAGCACTGACATGGAAGAACGAAGCTCGTGCAGAGTGGTAACAAAGGAAAACGAGGGCAGCCTACAAATCTTTTTCTGTCCAAAGAAAGATCGCGAGGAAGACCATATCAAAGAGCTACAAGGATACCGGAACACAAAAGACATTCGAGAGTTCTACAATAGAATAAACAACTATCGAAGCTTACCCAAGTCAGTCACATTCCCATGCCAGAACAAAGATAACCAACTCCTCCTATAAACGTTTATGTGACGATGACTAGATGGGCAGAATATTTCCGGGAAACGCTGAGCAATCTATGGCTGCTCTAGAGAAACCCCCTATTTACGAAGACCATGAAGTTGAACCACCTACCATCGAGGAAGTCCGAATTTCAATAGAGTACCTGAATAACAACAAGAGTGCTGGATTTAATAACTTACCCGCAGAGCTTTATAAGTCAGGAGGGGAAAAAGTTATCGATTATATCCATCAGATCGTATAGTGAAAATTTGGAGCCATAGGAATCATGGGTCAGTAAATGGAATGAAAGTTGGATAAATCCAATTTTCAAGAAGGGTGAGCGAACGCTCATTCTGAACATTGGCTACAATATCTTCTCTTATATCCTCTGTGAAAGACTGAAACACTTTCTAACTAACATCATCGGAAACTACCGCAGTGCGGTTTCAGGACTGGAAAATCAATAACTGATCATATCTTCGCATTGAGAAGAATACTGGAAGTGTCAGACAGAACTTTGGCCACCAAAATGTCAACATTGGCGACCACAACTTTTAAGTAATAAAGGAGTTTGTATATCTTGGAAGCGCAGTGAACAACACCTCGGACGAAGTCATTCGAAGAATCGTTTTAGGAAGTTGATGTCTCTATGGCCTCAGCAAACTACTTCGCTCTAAACATCTATCAAGAAGCTCAAAGATCCAAATCTACCACTCACTAGTCCTCCTAGTCGTCATGTATGGATCCGAAACGTGGAAGTTGACAGCTGCTGACTGCGAGAGACTTAACATTTTCGAACGACGCGCGTTCAAAGAATGCGATCTTTGGAGCACTCTATATCAATGGTGTTTGGAGAAGTAGATACAACAGAGAACTAGCAAACCTATAAAACCATTCCTCGATAGTCCAGAAGATGAAAACCCAGCGCTTACGGTTTCTGGGACACCTATACCATATGGATGAGACAGTTCCTGCATGCAAAAGTCACTTCTCTAAACCATAAGAGAACAGAAAACAAGGAAGACCAAAAATGCGCTGGAATGACGCAGTATCTAACGATTTGAATCCCTCTTCTTCCTGTAACTTCTTCTATATCCTTCTTTTCTTTTACATGTGTAGAAAACTGCTTCAGGGTTTCCTGGAGAAGTCTCTAAAGGTATTTAGTGAAGCCTTTTTTTGGTATTCTAAAAAATATTTAAGACTTAAAATAAGAAGGTTGTTTGAGTTTGTGAGTTCAATCTCGGTAGAACTTCCAAATGTTCGATTGATGGTATCTTCGATCAATTGGAGTAATGGTAGCACAGCGATCTTGTTTTAGAATAATAGACTTTGTTTTCGATTTGGAGTAACATTTTGAAGCAAGCGAAAACCAAACATAGGTTGTAAGGTACGAAAGGTAAAGGTAAGGTTTTCGATTTTTTACTTTTATTATACAAATGAATATTAAATCTAAAATTAACAGTTTACAAAGAAATTATTGGCTCAGCAGTCCAACTATGTCTGATTTAACTTGGTGCTATGTTCCAAAAAATATTTGACAAGATAGAGCTATAACAAACTGTTCTCATGTATGAGTTTTGTCAAGTCTGTTTAAATGCTATACAAACCTCTTATATATTTACCAAAATCACCGTCTTTATATATTTTAGTCTATCCCTACCGAAGAATCTATTCAAAATAACAAAATCGTAAAAGGTTAATTTACTACGAGGCATCAATACCCTCGGGAAGGAAAATACTATAAAGTATATGAACGTATAGTATAAGAACAAACTGAATGAGCAATATGTTACCGACATATGTTTAGTATCTCCGAACCTTATAAAGATTCATTCATTCTACGCTATCATATTCTAACTAACTAACTAGTTACACGCTAACCACCTAGAAACTAACTATATAATAATACGAACTAGTTGTATAAACATATCAGTTTAAGATTTCCGTGAATGAAATTTAATTTTATGTGACGCAATGCAACACTTGTAAATCATGATTCTATCACGCTGATATCTAGCTAACCATTTTCTCTATATCACATCAGGGTAAATGTCCATCTGCATAACAAAAACAACAAACAGGCAGGCAGGCAGCACCACTGACTGGCATCAGTGGCTAGCTAGCTATCTAGCTGATACTATTGATGATGATGATGACGATGCTACTGCTGCTGATGCTTACTATGAGGCATCAGATCTAAAACTACAAGCAATGCATATAAGCACATAAGCATAAAGCACATAGCACATGGATGAATGAATGAAAACCGACCATATCATAATGTCATCAAATTGACCACACGTTGTGAATATATAGAATTATGTAAATAAATTCCAGTGGGTACACTATAATGCCATCTCTATAATGCTTTTATCATTTTAGTATTTTGGCAGTAAACCCAGAAGCAGTACAAAGCATATATCGTATAGTGGAAAAGTGGTTTTGCTTTTGTTACACAGAAATTTATAGATGAAAGATGGTCACAAAACATCATTGGAACTGGAGTAAGTACAACACTTCCCAGGAGTCTCTTCTATATTGAGAACGTTCTTTTTTAGAATAGTTTTTTATCTATAGTTTCAGCAGGCAACAGTCTTTCTGAATTTTTAATAAGGCAATTTTTAAATATAGATAAATAGTAATGAAAGATAATTTATTGGTTATTTTTATATTAATGTATACTTTTGAAATATGAGTTACTTTGAATAGTCAATTTTTGAGTTATTTACTTACTGAATATGCTGAGACAATATTTGAAGTAAGCATATGATCGATATGCATTTTGTTCCACAAGCTTTCATGGAAAATGGATTGTCTTAAAATTTCGTTTTTATCGAAACTTTTCTTCTTGAAAGTCTTTATTAAATTCAGAAAATTTCATCAAAAAACGTTCCTTTTTTTCTACAATTGTTCATGAAAAATGAAAAGAAATTTTTTTTTCGTGGCGAAAATTGAATTTTTCTTAAATTTCATTTTTATCGAAACTTTTCTTCTTGAAAGTCTTTTAATTTATTAAATTCAGAAAAGTTAATCAAAAAACAAAGTCTTTTAATTTATCTATATATTAAAACTCAGATATGTGAGTGGGTATGTATGTTCCTTATACAAATCGAGGAGACTGATCCGATTTTGACCAAATTTGCAAAATGTGTTCCTTGCGATCTAAGATGGTGCGTAGGCTACTTTTTGTAACGATACGTGAAGGTTTACGTTACGTTATGAGCATAAACGTAAGGTGAGGTCTGGAAATTTAGTTTTTTCTATTTCTTTATGATATTCCACTTTAGAACATAGCTATCGTTGGACGGGGAATTTAAAGAGGTGTCAGGAAATTTATGTGGAACCGATTTCTGGAATTGGAAAAGGTTCCAAGATTCCAGAACTGTTCCGTGGAAAAATGTTGCCTTTTACAATATGGGTATCTTTGGACGGGGAATTTCAAGAGGAGTTAGGAAATTTATTTTCAATCGATTTCTATGGGATGGGAATAGGTTCTAAGATTCCAGAAACGATTCCCTGTCCAAATTTTAATTTAATCTTGAGAGGAGTTAGTAAATATATATGTGTAACCAATTTCTGGAATAGGAATAAGTTCCAATATTGAACAAACGGTTACTTTTTGTGCAATGTTTTTATGGGTATTAGCTTAATATTAGGAGTAATTCGGGAAGCGGCTTCGTAGAAAATCCTTAAGCCTGCGCGAAACAAAAAATACCCTCTATATTGAAAAATACAAAAAAAAAATACAGAAACTGCAAAGTACAAAATTTCTTCATCAAAACAATAAATACCATCAGAAACTAATTCAGACTAACAAAAACTTCGAATAATAAAAAAAAATCATTTAAAATAAATTCCGAAACAGCGAACTCAAAAATGTTAATTCCTTCATCACCACAATCAATACCCTCAAGAACTAAAAAAAAGCCAAAAAGTATATTAAAAAATTTCCCTCAAAAATAGAAAAAAATAAAGTTTCAATAAAAACATAAAAATAATCAAAAATAAGTATAACGAAAAATCTTCGAACTTTAGTCAATAAAATAAACAAAAAAATAGTATTAATAAACGTAAAAAAAATAAATATCATTGAAGAGTAGGCAAATATCGTAAAAATAATAATAAAATTAAGACGATTAAAATTAAAACAAAAAAATCTAATGAAATCAATAAGAGTTCCAGAAAGTTTAACAATAAATAAAATAAATTATATTAAAATGCTTTACAACAAATAGAAGGGAACAGCAATAAAATAAATACTTCTTCAAAATTTAAAAACAATTAATAAATACTTTACATAGAATTAAAATTGAAAAAAACACAAAAAACACTTGGAAAAATTAAAAAATCCTTCAGCTTAACTAAATGCAAAAAATATCATGAAAAATAAAAGAAAACGTAATTAAAACGTAAGCTTAAAATCATAATATAATAAACACTTGTCTATGTATATTTTTTATATTTAAAAAGTATTTTTTTATTTATTAAACAAAACAAAAAAAAAAATATTTCAAAGAAAATTATTTATTTAATAATTTATATATCATTGGATTATCAAAAAAAATCAATAATTTTATTGTTTTAGTGTAGTTTTCATCATTAACTTAAAAGTGGTATTATAAAAAAAAAAAAAAGCAATGAATTCTTTTGTTAAACGTAATTATTTATGCCAACCCAAGTTTTGAAATATAACAAATAATAATTTTGAAAATTTAAGAAAACTTTTCAATTAATCTAAACAGTTAATAATAATTTTAAATTTGATTTATTTTAAGTTTATTATAATCATAACTTGAAAAAATAGAAAATATCTTAAAAAATTAAAAGAGATAATTGATTAATTCCAAGATTATTGATTTTTGATTTCAATAAATATTAAATTAAAAAAATAATTTCTTATAATGTTTTTTAAATGTAAGAACTAAATTAAACATGGATAATTAAATTATTAATTTAATTCGAAACATTTTTTAATATAAAATAAATATGCAGAGATTTAAAATAATTAATTAAATTATTACTTATCATTTAAATAAACAGCAAAATTTTGATTATTATGATTTTATTTGATAACATTTTAAGAGTTGTGATTTTATTTCGATTAATATGGAAGAAAAGTTATGAACTAAATATATATTTATAAGATTAAAATTAATGAATTAATAATTAATTTCAGAAAAAATTACATATTTTTATAATATTAAAAATAATAAAATACAAATAAAATAAAATACTTACAGATTTTGAATTAGAAACTAAAATTCAGTAAGATTGTGGGAATTCTATTTCAATTAAAATATTTTATTTCCCCAAAAAAAAAAAAGAAGCGTGAAAGTTAAATTAATTCAATTCAATTTTACTTTGAACTTTTAAAAAAACTTTACATAAAAGATTTCAAAAAAATATTGAAAACATTTTCAAGATGTTAAAGATTTGTTATGTTAGTCAAAGTTCATTATTATTGGTAACATAAAGAAGTTTATGTAATTTTTAGTATTGCACTTACATTTTTTGAAAAGTTTTGAGAGCAAATTTTTGCTGTTTTATTATTAGTTATTCAAAATATTTAAATGTTTAAAATATTGCATCCGGTTTTCTTATAAATGTATGAAAACTATAAATTTTAAAATAAATTTAAAAAACAACAATTATATCTACTTTGTTTTCTAGTCTCTTAATTTAACAAATCTTAGAAATTGTATTTTTTTTTATATATTTCAGACAGATTTTTCAATTTAGTAGTTTTTTATGATTTTTTTTTTACATACAGCCAAACTAAAAACAATATCTGAGTATTGAAAAATCTCATACAACATTTTATTTTTATTTCTTCTTTTTTTTAATAATTGCTTTAAAAATCTTTGAAAACATCTTCAAAAATAAATAAAAAAAAAGGTATAGATTTTAATCTTTTCATTTTTGCTTTATACGCACTTATAATAAAAAAAATGTATATTATATTAAAAAGTGAAAGAAGGAGGGAAAAAGAAATAGCCGTTGGAATAATCTTGTGTACCACTTAGCAGCGCCATCTGCTATCTTAAAATTGCAACTTTAATTTTTCCTATCTTGTCTTTACCTATTTCCAAAATTGTGAGGCGGGATAGCCAAGTTATGCACTAAAAAGTAAATTTTTATAGTCCATTTCTCGCTTCGGCTGTTTTGTGCTTCCCTTCGCCACTGCACTTAGAAATTTCAAAAAGTAATGATGGGGGTTTGAGGGTTTCTTTTGTATCTTTAAAACGCAAAAGCTAACTTGAGAATTGGATAAGATTTCCATTAAAATTTAAAATACTTAAAATAGAAGCTTCCAGAATCTAAGCGCTAGCGTCATCTGGGGTCGACCAATAAAAATTCTTGGACAATATTTACCCCTTCAAGTCTAAGTTGCAAAAGGTTTACGACAGACGTTACATTTCGTAGTAGCACTCGGATTTTTTTATAAAATTATTTCAAAATTGTCAATAAAAAACATAATAGTAATCATAATCACATCGAATATGTCGAATCATGTAGGGTCAATTCGATAGAATGAAGCGCTAAAATGTCAATTTTTTAAAGGCCATTTTACCGTTTTTGGCTTTGCTACGCCACTGCATTTAGATGCCTTTTTTTCCATAATTTTTCATGAAAAATTGATTTTTTATGTCAAAAATTGAACTTCCTCAAGTTTTGTTTTTATCGAAACTTTTCTTCTAGAAAGTCTTTTAATTTATTAAATTAAGAATTTTTTATCAATAAACGATGCATTTTTATTGATTTTTTATGACGAAAATTAAACTTCTTCAAATTTCGTTTTTATCAATACTTCTAGAAAGCCTTTTAAAATATGTTTTCTTGCACTTTTTATAAAATATTTTTTTTTTTTAATTGTTAATGAGACGATTAAGTAGGAAAATTCTCCCCAAAAAATTTATTTTTGTATAAACAAATTTTTTTTATCATTGATTATTTTAAAGAAAAAAAATAGTTTTATGTATTATCTATCTATTAATTAGCTTAAACTAATTATTTTTTTTTTTTTCTTGTGCGAATACTAAGGAAATATTTTATTTTTATTATTGAGGGTATTTATTGTTTTGTTGAAGCAGAAGGAATTTTAATAGTTACTGTTTTCTAGTTTTCGAAATAATATTTATTATTTCTTTATTGTATGTAAACCACAAATCATCAATAAAATAATCATATGTATTGTATTGAATATTTATAATTTTTTTTTTTTTGTATTTTTCAAATTTTTACAGTTTTACTACTTTTTTTTACTTTATTCTACAATTTTAGTTTTACACTGAGATTCCTTATAGGAATTAATAATGCTTTAAAATACATCAACAAATCATTATTGTTAAAAATATTTGTTATTATTTTTTAAATTTTAAATTTGTATATTTATTAATATTTTTTAAATTATTTTAGGTATTGGTAGTTTTCCTGAAGCGTAATTATTTTTTACTATGCTATAAGAAAAAATATTTTCTTAATGTAATGTTTTTTTTTTTTATTTATATACTTCGAATTTCAATATTTAACAATGATTTAAGAAAGAAAATAAATATGAAATTAGGCCGGAATATTTGACTCGATTTTGATGTTTGATTCAGCGTTGTTCAAATAACAAATCAAACATCACATTATGAAGTCTGTACAAAATGTGCGCCTTGAATTCCTCTTAAGACCATAGTTTTACCATAGCAATTTAAATTCTACCATTACTTACAAAAAAAATCTGACATATTTTAACCGATCATTCATTATACATCAAATGTATCCAATGATCATCTCACTCAATGTATAATATCTGAGTTAAATTCATTGAGTACTTTTACGATCTAACTCATTGTTATTTCTCTTTAATTCTTCTTCGCTTTTATGCACAAATTATTTCAATCGTTTGATGAAAAAAATATTCCCATACCGGGAATCGAACCCGGGCCTTCTGGGTGAAAGCCAGATATCCTAGCCACTAGACAATATGGGAGGTTAATAAAAATGATACAGATCTTTTTGGAGGGAGACATTTAAAAAAAATGGTAAAAGCTCAATCCCACAGTGAAACGAGTGATGCATCTTTTCCTTCACTTATAATGCACCATTTCATTCAATGTACAAAAATCAAGGGAATTTTCAACGTTAAAACCATCAGATATAATAATATTCATGAATTTATCACCACATAATGCACCTGAGCTGAAAATTTTCAGAGTAAACACTGCAACGGCAACTTAGCGAATACTTTTTTTGCATTAACATTTTCTTTCTTTCCTTATTTTTGGTTGTTATATACTATAAAAGTATCTATGTAAACTGCACAAAAAACATTCAGTACCAACTTCCTGGAATGGGTACTACGGTACAGCTTAAGTTTTCCTCCGAGGGAAATTTCTTTATTTTCTACGAGGAATTTCAGAAGCGATATTCTTTCTATAGTTTTTCTTTCTCTCTCAATCGCATCGCCAGAAACAATGTGTGTTCGTTGTGAATGATGTCACGTATTCACAATAAATGCACTCGAGTATTTTTTAGATTGAATACTTTGATAATGATTTCGATCAAAAAGTTTCCCATACCGGGAATCGAACCCGGGCCTTCTGGGTGAAAGCCAGATATCCTAGCCACTAGACAATATGGGAGGAATGAGGGTTATGTGATGAAGTTAGTTTGGAGACTTTCTTGTCTTTAGTAATGAAATGTTGGATTTAAACAACAAAAAATGATTTTCACAAAAAGGGTATCGCTGGACGGGGAATTTTAAGAGGAGTCAGGAAGTTTATGTGGAATCGATTTCTGGGATTAGAATAGGTTCCAAGATCCCGTTCCTGGGGTTCCGTGGAAAAAAAATGTTTTTCACAATATTGGTATCATTGGACGAGGAATCTAAAGAGGAGTCAGGAAATTTATGTGGAATCGATTTCTGGGATTAGAATAAATTCCAAGATCCCAGATTTTCCGTTAAAAAAATTGTTTTTCACAATATGCGTATCATTGGACGGGGAATTTAAAGAGGAGTCATTAATCCAAGATTCCAGAAACAATTCCGTGGAAAAGATTTACTTTTCACAATATGGTTATCATTGGACGGTTAATCTAAAGAGAAGTCAGGAAAGTTATGTGGAATCGATTTCTGGGATGGGACTAGGTTCAAAGATTCCAGAAACGGTTCCGTGGAAAAAAAAATACTTTT
>JXPG01047716.1:0-10020 GCA_001015175.1 Megaselia abdita | reverse complement strand
TGTGAGTAGGGTCATTTTATAATTTATTTAAATCAAAAAACTACGGANAAATTCATGGGCGTAGGAAAGGGGGAATTAAAGACAAATGTATTTTTATGGACTTTACGATTCATGGTATGATTATTATGGTTCCTAATATATTATTCGAAGTGAGGATGGGGCCAGAGACTGTGAGTAGGGTCATTTTATAATTTATTTAAATCAAAAAACTACGGAACTTCGGAACGTAGTTCTGCTGCACCGCTTCATTATTATTCAAGGCCTTCGTAATTGCCTTTATTATTTCTTACGGCTCAAATTTACACAAACAAAAAATATGTCCAAATTTAAAATCCAAAAAAACTTAAAATTGTAATTGTAAGTAAATCTGAAAAAAAAAACTCTTACAAAATTTAATGCCTGCAAAAAATTATTAGAAAACCGTAAATGTTATTATTTTAAAAAAAAATGTTACTTTTACTAATTTTAGAAAACAATTTGTGTTTAACCTCTTGATATATACGTTGGAAAACGTAAAAGACAATAAACGCTGTTTAAAAATGTTTAACAAATCTATTTTAATTCAATACATATTTTCTGGATAAACATAAAAATCATGTAATTTTGAAAGATATTATAGATATATTGTATCTAGTAGGTTGCGCGCCACAGCTTTGCTAGCCCTTGTATATAGGCATTAGAAGTGAATGTTTAGAAATGTTTTTCTTCTAAAGCTAATCTAAAAAACTTTTTGTCTTTCTTGTTTTTAAAAATTTATAATCTAAGTTTTTTTTGTTTAATCTTTTTGTTTTTTTTTTAATTTTAAATATAACTATTTAGATTTTATGTTTTTTTTTTTTTTAATTTTATTTATAATTTTTTCCTATTGATACATTATTTTTTGTAGTAATTATAATTTATTATTTTTTAATTTATATCGCTTCTTAATATTTTTTTATTTTCGTATTCTTACTTTATTTTTTATGTTTGTGTTTAATATTTTTGTTCTTTTTGAGTTTCTTTTATGATTTTGCTTTACTTTTATTTTTTATGTTTAATTTTGTACGAAAGTTTTTTAAATTTTGTTATATTTTTTTTCTTAATTCTTTTGTTATTATATTTTACTTCTAGTATTTATTCGTTTTGAATAATGTTGTTCTTTTCATTCTCTTGTTTAATGTTGGAATTTGTTTGATTCTTCATTTGAAATTATTTTATTTTATTTAATTTTGTTTTTAAATTTTATTATTAAGTTTTATTATTTTTTTTTTTTTTAATAGTGTTTGATTTTTTAATATTTTTATTTTTTTTATCAACAAAATTTGTTTGATTTGTTCCTTTGAAAACTTAATATTCTTTATTATCTTACTTTACAGATTTTTAGGGTTTTTTTGAAAAACAAAATACCCTTATGTACTCGCTTTCTCTGTCTGTCCGTCCGTCTGCCGTAAACCTTTTGTAACGAAGATTTGAAGGGGTAAACATTAACCGATATGGACATGTGATACCTCATTTTAAAGGTCTATCTGACTACTACAAACCGGTACTAACAGAAATTCTATTCGTCGACACCAGATGGCGCTGGAGTTAAGCAAATTTAGTTGAGCAATTTTAGTTAAGCAAATTCTATCCGATTCTCAAATTTGATACCGCGTTTTAAAGGTACTGATGGGACCCTCAAACCCCCATCAGTACTTTTTGAAATTTCTGTATGCAGTAGCGTAGGGAGTCCAAAAGCAGTAAAATGGCCTATAAAATGTCTTCCTTTCACAATACTCAAAGTCATACTTTTTTACTGTATTAAATCATGTAAAATATAAATCATTTATGTATTTAAAATTGTGGTATTTTTTTGTAAAAAATATTTATGGTTTGCATTATGAATTATGAGGCTGTATTGTTTCTACTCTTTTGTTCAACTCAACCAGGCGTCGAACTCACATCCTACGGCTACAATCCTCACCACCAGTAACAATATCGAACACATATTTCCAAGTCTGAATGACTTCCTATAAATAGTTTCCCACTGTCTCAAAAACTATTCTTGAGCTATTCAGCTATTGCCGGGAGAATAATCAGCAATACTGTGCACTCTGTGGACAAACGAAGTTAACCGCACAATCGACATCCACATCGACGGTCACAGTACGCACAGACTAAGAAGAGATACCAGAATTCAATTCCTGCGAAAAACTACTACAGAGATACCGTATCACATCAACCGCTCCAGAGGAAAAAGCATGAGCTACCTTGTCATAACTCAGATCTGGCGGATGCCGAAACCTCAACAACTACCGTCCAAAGATCTATGACTCATATATCTATACTCATATCTCAAACATTCAACTGAGCTAACTGCGGAAGACCTTTGAAGCCACCCTAAAGAAGTGGCAAAATTCCTAGATTTTAAAAGGGCTATATATCAATTACAATACCACTCAAATTAATTTCCAGAATATTAATCAATCAAAAGTTCGGATGTTTCGAATGATGGCTCAAGTAGAACCAAAGACTCGTGATCGTATTTAGTGATAATTTACTAAAAAAGCTACTTTTTAAAATTTATGTTTAAGCTATGTTTAGATACTGTTAAGTTTTCCAGAAGGATTCAGAGTTGCAATAAAATTGGTATATTCAGAGTTACATTTCAGCTTAAGGAGTTAAAAAACGTTTACTATGTAATCAGTTGCTTCTTGTTTTAATTTTGGTAGCTTGGAAAGCATTTAAGCATGCAATTAGTAAATTCTCTGATGAGATATCTACTTAATGATATATGGTCTATTACAAGCTTGCCTCAAGCTACTTCTGACATTATATGTATATATTTTTCAATAAAAATCGTCCCAATGATGGGGTTTTGTTTCTATTTTGTGTATTAAAAAATAAAAATCCCAAAAGAATCTGGAAAAAAACTTTCTAAGACTGGTTCTGGAGCTTTCACTGAAAACTTACTCGTCATGTGGGAATTACAACAAATAATAAAACACATACCCCTAATGCAGACGAAAACAAGCTGAATGCAGACAGCACAACCACCTGTGCCCTTGAAATACGCAGCTGTAATGTCTTTAGAGTAAATTATATAATACACTCCAGACCATCTAAAAACAGCAATACCTATATTTATCATACTTTGGTACCATCAGATTGATGATACAAGTCCACAACTGCAGATCTTCCAATTCATTTGCAATGGCATTTCTGATCCTTAAGTTCAGATAGAACTCGTATCAACGTAGAAGACCCCCTAAATAATATCATGGGAAACTTCAACGCGAACCTTCACCAACTTCGCTAAAGGAAATTGGACAGCCTTCACAAAACAACTGGAAGAATTCCTAGCAACGACAACTCTCCCGAATAACGAGCACACAGGAGAATTAACCCTCCGCCGAAAAAATCTACAAAGAGGGAAATAGGAGCATCCCAGCAGGTTGTATCCGTGTAGTGCGTCCAAGCTTTCCGCCTGATGCAGCAAGATTAGCCGATGAAAGAGATACGCTCAGACAACAAAATCAGTCTGATCCAAAAATCAAAGTGCTCTCAAACAGAATTAATGAAACATGCAAAGGACGTGTGGATAAGATACCTCAAGAAATTCAATCACAAACAACCTACGGCGAGTCTTTAACAAGATAACAAAGAAACAACATCTACATCACATTTCATGGAACAACACGGAATTCAAGGCAGGCAAAACACCCGCACCTAACTTTCAAGGATAAAGCAAAAGTATTACGAAGTATCTAAAACATCCCTATTATAAATGTATACTAAAGGTGTAAGTAGAACAATGAAATCTATGAAAACATCTGAAGCCTTGGGTCCGTACAATATCAGTCCAATTATGTTCACAAATCTAACAGCAACAATGTTCATCACTGATCTACTAAAGCTATCTATGAAGACCCTTGTGAACCTAAACCTTCAACCAGCTGTACATGAACATGATTTTCGCAAAAGTATTATAATATCATTACAATGCATACACTATCAGTTCCAGAAAGGCCTCAGTCAACCATGCCACGCCAAATTGTTATAGGTATTGACGCATAATCCACACCCAAAAGGAAAGAAAAACATATGTTGACTTCTAAGGACCAAATCAACATATAGAAAGGTGTAACAAGGAGTATCACATGGGGTTGTGCTATTACACTACTATTTACTACCACCTTTCTCTTTGTGATATCCCACAACCGCCGGAAGGCATCGTTTAACCCTCCACGATACTACGGGCAAAACCTTCTCATCAATATGTCATCAACTAAACACCTATACTTACAAGAGTCAGCGACTGATTGAAAGAATAACACTTTAAGCTGTCACTAGGAAAATCCTCAAGTCATGATGAAAACCATTGCCCGTATAAACGCGAACTATCACCTATACAAGGCCTTAGGAAAACCAATCTCTAGCTTAGCCGCTCCACGACGTTCACGTCTTTATGTTATTTGCAAATAATATCATGGAGATATCATCACTTTATCTCGAAGACTAACTGGCGACAACATTTACGATAATGTAGTCTGCAGAATGTCTTTACTAAAAAAATACATGGGTTTACGCTTTGTCCGTACATATGTTAGCCGTTAGCGTTTTTAAAAACCAACAACAGAATTGCGATTTTTCAACAACAGTTGGCGCTAGAGGTTAAATCGAGGAATCTATGGTTCTAAGTTTTATTGCAAGCTCGATATACTAAGGAAGACTTTAAACCTCTATAAGTGTTCCTCGGAATTTTAAAAAACCAAACAAAATTTTCTTGCATGAAAAAGAAGTTCCCAACGAATGTGTCTCGGAGTGTGCTCATTTGTGTGAAATTTCATTTACATTTCTAGGGCAACATATATTACATATAACGGAAATTTGTGTATCCTTTCTGAGGATACCATCTGGAATCCACAGAAGTAAAGATGAGAATATTATGTTAAAAACAGAATATGTGAGATTGTGGTATTTGTATTCCTAGTCATCTTCTTTCCCTGCACTCCAGTCCCCGAACATCATCTTCTCTGCCACAGATATACTATATACTATACAGTCTTTCTGTATGCAATGCTACATATAAGGACTATGATGCCAGTGCTCTCTATCTACACTTAATATTAAAGTCATGCATCATCCATTTGATTATACGAAGTGCCAAAAAAATTTTAAATTAGATTTTCTGATTTTCATTGTAAGTTGGTTAGATTTTTCTTGTTGACTTGCTGGATATTTTTATGAATTTTACTTCCTAATAGTTTGATATTCATTAGTGGATGGAATGTGATTATTTTTTGGTTGATTGGGAAATTTCTCGTTTTGTAATTGTCAGTTGGATGGAGGAATTTATGATTAGTAAGTTTTATCGGGGGGATATAAGTACTTTTCAGTGCCACGCATGGTTGGGTCATTAATTTCGGATAATTTCCAGCCATATTTTCCCGGATAGTTGCTGAATGGCTAATATTCAACATTGGCTGACATGTCTTAGCAATACTCAACAGCCACACTGCTTTCTTCTTTTGTTGCTTGTGCGTGAACAAAGCCTCCATGCTTTTAAACGACTTCAGCCGAACTCTAGTCCAACAAGAAGAAGAAAAATATATACAAAAAGACATTACTACTTCAAAAACAAAGATGAAAACAAAAATTCCTTTTTCCAAAACCTTAAGTTCCAACTGAAATAAATTTAAATCATTCAAATATGGTATTTTCTTAAAACCGAATGTCGAAGAATTTCCACAAATCCCACAGACATTTGAATAATTCCGAAAACCAAAGATATTTAAGATATACAAAATAGAAGAATGAATATACTTACTTCGCATGACATTTCCATCTGTTGAATACTTTGTGTCTAAATGTAAATCCGTAATGTGCCAAAAATATCCTGCAAAAAAAGAGTATTGGATTTAGTTAATTTTCAATTGTAGTCTGGCTAGATGCCACAAAAAGGCATTAAAATGTAAGACAAGTAAAGTATTTCATCAATATCAATACATCTTCCTACTCAGACAGAGACAACCTTTCTTCTGTCTTTCATTTCATAGAATATTATCTTCCCATTTATCGTTGCTGTTCAAGACAGAATGACATTCGTCTTCTGCCCTGAATTATAACAATTAAATTCCAAAGCAGCAAATACAGGATTCCGACTCTCATTACAGACAACGTGCTTCTGCCGAGACGATTATTTTCATCATTGTGAATAAATTATTAATGAGTTTCGCAGGATTGAAGTGGTAATTTCAAATTTTGAAATACCTTTTCCATTTCAAGGTGAAATTGCTATTCAATTATTATGTTCTAATTAAATTTGCTTCATAAGAAAAGGAATGCTTAACTATGTTAACTTCTCTGCGTGCTTTATTGTCTCTTAATGATAATTGTTTGATATATAATTAATGTATGGAATTCCATTTATATCGTTTATGGTGTATTATTTATCATTATTCTTGGATTATCTATTTTTAGCTTATTCTAACTTTTAGTTAGTTTTAGGTAGAATACATTTAATTTTGTATGAGATACATTTTATCGGTGAATATAACAATAAGAAGCTTTTTTGAAAATTGAGTAGAGTTTTGTTCATTTACAAAGAATTTTAATAGATTAAATTAAGAATTTTATTAAAAAAAAACAAAAAAATTTGTTTCGCATATTTTTAGCAAAAAATTTAATTTTTGTGATTTTTTATGTCGAAAAATCAACTTCTTTAAATTGACTTTTTAACGAAACTTTTCTTCTATAAAAAATTCTTATTTTAATACATTAAATTAAGAATTCTCCATAAAAAAAGGTCATTTTTTCGCATATTAAACAAAAAATGCAACTATTCTTCTACAAAGTCTTTTAATTGATTAAATTAAGAATTTTCCATAAAAAACTAAACATTTTTTTTTGCATATTTTTGTGAAAATGGCAAAGAATTGACTTTTTAACCAAATATTTCTTATATAGAAAGTCTTGCGAAAAAATGATTTTTTTTTTTATGGAAACTTCTTAATTTAATATATAATTAAGGAGTTTCTATCAAAAAAGTTTGTTTTTTCCTCATATTTTTGTAAAAAAAAAAATGCAATTTGTGATTTTTTATGTCGAAAAATCAACTTCTTTAAATTGTCTTTTTAACGAAACTTTTCTTCTGGAAAAATCAATTTCGTTCAAGCTTTTCTTCTACAAAGTCTTTTAATTGATTAAATTAGGAATTTTCCATGAAAAAAGGATTTTGTCTTCCTCATATTTTTTGTAAAAAATTAAATTTGTGATTTTTTGACTGGAAAAATCAATTTTGTTCAAGCTTTTCTTCTACAAAGTCTTATAATTGATTAAATTAAGAATTTTCCATAAAAAAACGAACAATTTTTTTCGCATATTTTTATGAAAAATGATTTTTGTGATTTTTTATGTCGAAGAATCAACTTCTTTAAATTGTCTTTTTAACGAAACTTTTCTTCCAGTAAGTATTGTAATANATTAAATTTGTGATTTTTTGACTGGAAAAATCAATTTTGTTCAAGCTTTTCTTCTACAAAGTCTTATAATTGATTAAATTAAGAATTTTCCATAAAAAAACGAACAATTTTTTTCGCATATTTTTATGAAAAATGATTTTTGTGATTTTTTATGTCGAAGAATCAACTTCTTTAAATTGTCTTTTTAACGAAACTTTTNTAATAGATTAAATTAAGAATTTTCCATAAAAAAACGAAACCTTTTTTTTCGCATATTTTTGTGAAAAGGATTCTTTTTGTGATGCAAAGGGGTACTCCTTTGTGACTTTTTATGTAGAAAAATCAACTTCTTTAAATTGTCTTTTTAACAAAATATTTCTTGTATAGAAGGTCTTGTGAAAAAAAATATTTTTTTTATAGAAATTTCTTAATTTAATATTTAATGAATATAAAATTTAATATTCTTAATTTAATTAAGAAGTTTCTATCAAAAAAGTCTGTTTTTTCCTAAAATTTTTGTAAAAAAAATTCAATTTGTGATTTTTTATTTTCGAAAAATCAATTTCTTTAAATTGCGTTTTTAACGAAACTTTTCTTCTGGGAAGTCTTAATACATTCAATTAAGAATTTTCTATGAAATTTGTGATTTTTTACTGGAAAAATCAATTTTGTTCAAGCTTTTCTTCTACAAAGTCTTTTAATTGATTAAATTAAGAATTTTCTATGAAAAAAGGATTATTTCTTCCTCATATTTTTTGTAAAAAAATAAATTTGTGATTTTTTTACTGGAAAAATCAATTTTGTTCAAGCTTTTCTTCTACAAAGTCTTTTAATTGATTAAATTAAGAATTTTCTATGAAAAAAGGATTATTTCTTCCTCATATTTTTTGTAAAAAATTAAATTTGTGATTTTTTTATTGGAAAAATCAATTTTGTTCAAGGTTTTCTTTCACAAAGTCCTTTAATTGATTACATTAAGAATTTTCAATAAAAATACGAAACATTTTTTTTCACATATTTTTGTGAAAAATACGATTTTTTTAGTCGAAAAATTAACTTCTTTAAATTTTCTTTTTAACGAAACTTTTCTTCTAGAAAGTCTTTTAATACATTCAATTAAGAATTTCCCATTAAAAAAAAAGGATTACTTTTCCCCAAAAAAAATGCAATTTGTGATTTTTGGGCCGAAAAAATAATTTCCTTATAACTTTTCTTTTACAAAGTCTTTTAATTGATTAAATTAAGAATTTTCCATAAAAAAACGAAAATTTTTTGTTCGTATATTTTTATGAAAAATGATTTTTGTGATTTTTTATGTCGAAAAACCAACTTCTTTAAATTGTCTTTTTAACGAAACTTTTCTTATAGAAAGTCTTTTAAAAGATTAAATTAAGTAGTTTCCATGAAAAAAGGATAGTTTTTTTCACATATTTTTTTGGTATAAAAAGCAATTTGTAATTTTTTAAATTAAGAAGTTTCCATAAAAAAAAAGTTAAATTCTTCCCTAAAAAAACAAAAACCAATCAAAAACCCAATCAGTCAATAAAACCATCATCATTGCAATTGAATTGACATTAAAAAAAAAAAAAAAAACCTCGCTCCATTCAACAGTCAGTTAATAATAAAACTAATTGATGGTAATGACCAGATAAACTAGTCAAGTAAATAATAAGGGTGGCAAACAAGGAAACAGATATTACTAATGTGATGACGACAAATGTTAAATAATTTGCTTTATCACCATAACTCCATTCGTTTCACACTAGAAATCTGTATCCTGAAAGGATAATCTCCACTTTCTTCATCGCTCTCTCTCCCTTTTTCCCTCCATCTAAAAATCCATTCACTTGTTTATTTTCGCTTATTTTCAAATTGTTTTGTTTTATCCTGAATGCCCTGAAAATAATAGAAGGATGTTGTTCTTGTTCTTCTCTCTATATATATATAACACTTGCTTTGCTGCACCAGCTATTTAACAAAAGCAAAGCACAACGTTTGCATTTTTTAGCTCCTTTTTCGTCCTTTTCGCTTTGCATTGTTTTTTCTCATCCATTCACATCCTCTTATTGTTATCCCTGGGAATAAAAATGTCATACATTTGGGTTTTAGAAATGGGCGATCTTTTTTTCTAGTTTCTATTTCTGCTCTACTGCTATCGGTTGCTTTTTTTATTATACCACACCACTTTATATCGAGGGAAATTACTGAATGCATAGAAAGCTTATTACGACTGTATACTATGGTGAGCAGGGAACGGTGAATGTGAACAGGGTGTCTTTGTGTTAATCCTTTGATGAAATTCTGAAGAGTGTACTCTACGGTACTCACTAACTGTCAAGGGATTTAGGATTTAGTTGCCGTGTGTGTTTGGCTGCAGGTGCCACAGCGGAATTCACTTGTTTGCTGTTTTATTGTGACTGTTGAAAGTTACTTTGTGGTTTTTGAGATTATTTTATACTTTTTTGTTTCATTTTATTTTTGTTTATTTTTGAAGCAAGGATTTTATCTTTAGATTTAGGTCTTACTTATTTCAAAATACCTTTTTTGCACACATAAAATCTAAAATTAGTACAATCAATATAATCTATATGTGCTCGGT
>JXPG01047696.1:0-12906 GCA_001015175.1 Megaselia abdita | reverse complement strand
AACTGCTAATCCAGAAATAGCTTAAATTACTATTTTCTAGTAAATATTACTGAGCGAAATTTTCGTTCAATCAAGAGTTCAAACCCAGATGATGATACGTTTTATTGCAAAAAGTAGTAAATTTTGCATATATGTAGTAAGCTTTACTAATAACTGAAATACCATCTTTATATTTTTTTTAGGCAAGAGTTCAAACCCAGATAATGTCTTTTTTTTCGTTTTTACAATAAAAAGTAGTAATATTTACAATTAGGTAGTAAATTCTACTATAGCGTACCCACTCCAGTTGAAATCAGCATTAGCATTAATTGCAAGTATGTTTTTGATTGTGACTTCATATTTGTATTCAATTTTATTTCACTGCCTATGGCTATGTATTTTAAGGTGTCGAAGTTAAAGTGTTCGAGTTCAAAGCCTACCACAAACATTACTATTCTAGTAGAGTTAAAGAAATGTAAGATGTTAATAACTTAATACAATAAAAGAAAACAAAATTTTTAAAACAAAAAAATAAAATTTATTTTTATTTATTATGAGCTACTTTTTTTGGGTAGTAAAATTTACTACTTTTTAGTAAGTAGTTTAGTTGGTTTTGACTACTTATTTTTTCTGTGATGTTAAATTTATGCAACCTCCGTTGAAAATTATACGAATGGTAACTTCTTTTTTTACTGTAAGTTCAAACGCGAGAAAAGTAGCTTCCACATTCAAATATGAACTATTCTCTTTTATGTACTACGAATCTCATTTGAACAAATTATTTTAAAAAAAGGCTTTAAAAAAACAATCATTTTTTAATCAGTGCAATATTGTTTTACCATTAAGGAATTTCAATCAATTTTAACCCAATTTCAAAAAAATAATAGTTACATTTCATAATTTTATTTCAGATTCCGTCCAAAAATAATAAATCATGGCTGGTGAAATAAATTGGTGAAATATTAATGACAATTTTTAGAAAAAATAACAAACCGAAAAAAAAACAAAATATAGACTAAAGAACAAAATCAAAAGACAAAATAAGAGACAACTGTTTTCTTGGGAACAACAATAGGAAAGGATACTCAATGACGGAGTCAACTCAAATACAAACTACAGAGAACAATAATACAAGGGTGACAAAAATGGAGCCGCCACCACCCCTCTCGATAAATTCGCCGTCTTCCCCATCTAATATAACCACATCAACCAATAACAATAATAATATAAATAATAATAACAATAACCCTAATCACAGTTCTTTGGCAGCGGTCGCCGCCGCTGCAGCTGCCGCAGCATCATTAGACCAACAGCATTACGCATTAAAATGGAATGATTTTCAGACATCAATATTATCATCATTTCAACATTTACGTGATGAAGAGGAATTTGTCGACGTCACATTAGCTTGTGAACAGAAATCATTTACCGCACACAAGGTTGTGTTAAGCGCTTGTAGTCCATACTTTAAAAAGCTTCTGAAAGCAAATCCATGTGATCATCCAATAATTATATTACGCGATGTGAAGTCTGAAGACATTGAAAATATGTTGAAGTGAGTTTTTCATTATAGTTTTTGTTTAGTTTGAGTTAAATGTAATTTTTTTTTTAAATTTTCCAGATTCATGTACAATGGAGAAGTTCATGTAGGTCATGAACAACTTCCTGATTTCCTAAAGACAGTTCAATTACTACAAGTCAGAGGACTGGCTGATGTTAATGGTTCAAACAGCAGAACTACAGCTGTTCCCTCAAATGTTTCTTCATCAACACCCACATCGCAGTTATCATCCCTCACAAATAGTCTACCAAATCCATTACAATCATCAACTCCATCAGTTTCAACCCCAGCCATTCAAGAACTTAAAGCTTCACCTTCCCCAGTAAGCAGAGTGAAAGTAACGTAGACAGTTCCACTTGGAAACCGTTTATGTATTTGTAACATCAAGTGCTAAATCCATGTTTTTTTTTTTTTTGTCATTCACAGAACAACTGGGAAACTGACCGTGGAAATCATTTGACTCCACCACCACAAAAGAGAATCAAAAGTGCTGATTTATTCCGCGCCCAACATGGAATCAGTCCGGAAAGATTTGTCATGGACAGAGACTTCCCATTAGGACAACATCCATTGACCAGAGAACGTGACCGTAGCCGAGAACAAAGAGACATTAGCAGGGAAACTTCAAACGATCGCAGTTTAGATTTAAGAGATTCTTTGTTGGGACAAGCTTTAGAAAGTGGACAAGGACAGGTAAGTTTACATTTTTGGAAGTAAATGTAGGAGATTACATGAAATTTAATGTAAAATACCAGTATCTTCCTTACAATAAAAAGTAGAGCCTTAGCCAATTTTGCATCCGGCTTAATACATACCAGACATGTCCGTCGTTGTGCAATATTAGCCATAATTGTTTTAAATTTTATCCTCATGTCTATTCAAAATAAAGATATATACTGGATAAATGTGTTCAAATTTTCGAATTTAATAATAATAATAATCCATTATTTCTTTAATCAGGCTCAAAGTCAAGGAGAGGATTCAAACAGTAGTGACACAGAACCTTCAGATCGTGGTGATGGTAATGAAAATGGTGGAATGGATTCGTTGAACGGATCCCACTCATTTCCAAGCGCTTTCTTAGGTTTACAAGGATTGTTACCAGGTCCATCAGGAATGCATGGTGCTAACGATTTCGGTGAGTCTTTTAAAATAATATACTTTTTTTTTAATATTTTCGTTTGCTTTGCCTTGAGTTTTATAATTTTGCATACAAAAATGTAATTCAGCGAACAAATTTTGCTGAACAAACAAAAATTGGCCAATCTAAAAATTGTTATATGGAAAAAATTAAACACAAATTTATATTATAACTTCAAAATTAAGTTGAATTGCATAAAGAAAAAAAACAGCATCAAAAAATATAAACAAAAAATAGTTGTGAAGTTTTTTTTAGCATCCTTTTTGTTATTCTGTTAACGATTTTAATAACAAGAATAATGTGAATGTTATCATTTTTCATAATATTATAGACATTTTTTTATATATTTATATATACATTGTAAACATTACCATTAAAATAACAGCATATTACTTTAGTTGGATGGTTTGAAGGATCTGCAAGGATATAGATATAGCCAAAGCAACCATTCGAATTCTAAGCGAATGGACAAAACATGTACCAAATATCACATTAAAATGATAATGATTCTATTTTTTTTTTATCAATGTCTCTATCTCTCTTCGAAGGATATCGTCCTTTATTATGTGTGTAATATCAGTAGTTATGGAATATTTTATCATTTTCATTTCGATTTCGGAAAATAATACTTCAATTGGATATGTTATATTCAATGCGGTCTTAATATTCCATGCACATAATCGATAAATATATAGTATTTTTTCTGTCTGTGGGTTGTAGAATACTTTTGTGGTGTTCCTTAATTATTTCTAAAAAGCTTGAATCAACAATTAATATTTTAAATTCAAGATATTCCATATTTTGTCTATTCATATTAAATTATGAACATTATATTTCATTACATATTCAAAAAAGCGAAACGATTACCTGAAAGTTTTACAACTAAAATAAAAATACAAAAATAAGATGACTCCCTGGGAACAGCTTCGCCATAAAGAATCCTAATAGCACATTAAAATGATAATGATTGTATTTTCTATCCGTAAAGGATATCGTCCTTTATGGCTTGTGTAATATCGATAGTTATGGATTATTCTATCATTTTTCCCCAATTGTATATGGATATGCGTTCTTAATATTCCCTGCACATACACACCATAAGGATGAATGGATTGATATACAAGACAGAAATCCTTTCCGTCGTCCTTTTGACTATATTATTAAATGGCGAAAAAATGGATCCAGATCTTATGTTGTGCAAAAAGTCAAACAATAATCATAAGAAAGGATTTTTTCTCGATTGTTCTTTTTTGTGAGGGGGTGGAATTGGAATTCGATTCATTCGAAATTGAACCAACAGATACACATATAAAGTTTCCGTCCGTTCGTCGTCTTAAAAGTATGTGTTAAGTTTTTATCTTAGGTCCTTATTCTTCTTCTTTTCCATTTTAAATGAAAATAAATGGGGTTAAAATGAGAATACAGAATCTAATAGAAAAGGACATCTCAAAATGGACAGATAAAAAAACACACAAAATTTTAAAAGAAAATTATTCACATATGTGAGAACCGAAGAATTCTTTTTGAAAGGAGAAAAAAAAAGTTTTTTTTTGTCCAGGAGGTAAAAGGATATTTTCTTTATATTTTCTTTCTGTTTAGCCTTTAGACTTAAACCGGACACGTGTGATCTGGCACATCTGTATTAAAGTTTGTTTTTATATTAAAAAATAAAGTCCAAATATTAGATAAATTCGAATAATGTAGAAAAAAGGAGAAGGGTGGAATGGAATGAGAAGGAGTTAAATGGAAAGAAGGGTCTACTCGTCCTTTCGTCCATCCGTTTGTATAAATATTGTGTATATCATTTTTATGGACGGATATTTGCATATGGGTCAAGTAAAAAGGCAATTTACTCTTGGTAAATGGGATTTCTTTCTATAACAAAATATTATTCCACTTACGACAATAAAATTATAATAGTAGTGGCAGAAGACTTAGACTATGATTTCGGTGTAGGTGGTGGATGGTTTTGGATATCCTTTGTTTAACATAGAAAGAATAGTTTCAATTAAGTAAAGGGGTTGGTTTGGCTGTTGTTGTTACTGCTGTTCTTATGTAGACGTTGTCGTAGAAATTAGCGAGATAAATGTGGTTGAGTTTAGTGTTCTCCAGGGATTGTCTGTAAATATCAATTATATTAAATGTTTTTAAGTTCATCCACTCATGAAACTACAACTATTGTTTTAATAGTGGGAGAGGTGGAGCTGGTTTCTTTTGTTGAAAACATTAATACTTAATATTTGACAAGGAATATTTTTGCAGCGCCGTTCTTAATAATAGTGTCAGAAGTAGCTTAGCGCAAGCTTACTAGTCTTAGTAGACCATTAACCATCATTTAGCTGTTTTACACAGGCATATGTGGAGTTCAGATAGTTGTGTAATAAATTCAAAAAATACGAGTAGATGTAATGCTATTCAAATCACTAATGAAAACAAAAGAATTATCCCGCCCATACAATATCTTTGTAAAATTTAAAAACAAGAACAGTTCACCTCTGCCCTATATTCCCATTAGAAAAACAGCAGCTATCAGATTGTGAATTATTTTTATTTTAAAATCGCAATCGAAACTAACTCACGTATTTCCTTCCTTCCGTTTTGATTTCGAACAAGAAACGCGCACAAATAAATAGAAAATAAAATAGTATATTTAGAAAAGGAAGAAAAATTACTTGTCTTGGCCTCATTTCAAAGGAAGTAAAAACAAACGCAATCACTTACGTCGAATTAGATTTCCTTTAATTGTATTTAACCTTCTCATTAGATCATACTCATAGACATGGTATTGTGTACAGACTGACTTTCTATACTTCTTCTATCTATATATTGTGTGTACACTTGTTTTCCTTAAAAATGGAATAGAATAAACCATTGCTGGAAAATAAAGAAAAACAATGAACAGAACAAAACGCCATCCATCCACCCAACCTTTTCATTTAATATAAATCAACCCAACTATAATATTGATTTGCGTGCCAGAAACTGTAAATAATACGATAAGCTTTTCTTTATGTTTTTTTTTCCAATAATTAAAAAAGGATATTATATCCTTACAATTTCATCCATTCACTTAAAAGCGTATATATTCTTCTTTTCCTTTATAAGTTTTTCCGTTAAGAATAAGAAAATAGAAGTAACCGCTGCCCCATAAACCACACTATACACAATATGAATGAATGGCAATTTCACATTTTATCAATATACAAAAGCATACATACAACTTAGTTAGATAGACACGAAAGGATATTTACAATTAAAATGTATATATGCGGAAACATTATTATTAAAAAGCAAAATGAAACAGAACACTTGAAGAAATGTATTCTTCAGATATTGACACTTAACAAACACATTGTAGAATATAAAGTTATACACTAAGAACATATTTGAAATGTAAAATTTATTCACATATTTCGTTTGATAAATATTCTACTGTCGGAAAATAAATATTGTATTGATGGTATCAGATATTTTATTTATGCAGTACATATTCTGTTCATAGTGTTCACATTTGGTTGTTAAGAATTTACATATTTGAATTGTTGTCAACATTCCACATATTTCAATGAGTAACTTACACAGCCAAATATGTAGTCTACACAAAAAATGTGTGTTGAGAACTGATTAAAGTAATGTTTAGAGTATATATTTGAATGAGTGTTGTACATATTTGATATGTGCTTTACATATATATAATGTATTGTACTTGTGTATATTTTTGTACACATTCCTTGCGTAGATTACATATTTTAAAATTAGAAACACACATTAGGAAAATATCTTTTTTTTTCTCAGTGTATAAAATGATAATTGTAATTGTAGAATTTAACGATTTCAAAATTAAATTGTAATTTCTATGATTATATTATAATTTTAAAAGTTAGAAAATATAATTTTGATTATATTTTATATATATAATTTTAAAATATTATTCTACAATTCACAAAATTTTGGGTTTTGGATATCAAAATTTGTCCTCGTATTTCGAAGGAATTTCTTCAAAACATCAAATTTGTATTTATCTTTTTTAACATTTCTTTGAATTTTATAAATTTTCTTAGAATTTCCTTACATGTTGTTTTATTTTGAAATGTTTTTCTTTCAACTTAAATCATTTTAAAATGTTTTTGAGTTTTACATAACAAATTTGTTATTTTAAATAGTAAAATAATAGTATAATAGTAAATAACGAGAGGGACTTTTAAATTTCTAATAATTTTGTTTTTATTTCCATGAAAATGTCTTTGAATTTAAAACATATATATTTTTTTAATTTCAAATTATTTTCGTTAATTATTAAATAGCTTTCTTTTAATTTCTTTCATTAAATCCCACAAATTTCTACAAGTGATTCAGAGAAATAAATCCATATATGGAGATAACATAGATATAGATATATGAGATACTTTAACTATTTTCCGAAGTTTCTACATACATTTTATTATTTATTATTCCCTCCATTACATATACTAGTATGCTTTTCCTTCACATCCTCCTATTTTATACATCCCAGAGTGTAATGCTACAGTTCCAACTTATAATAATGCTTTCGACATATGATGATAATATTAGAGCAGTTAAAAAAAGTTGTAGGATGGTGAATAATATAAAAGAGTATAGAAAGGATTCATTTATTTGTTGTTTCTTGTGTTCTTTAACGGAAATATCCTTAATGCGTGCTATATTTACATTAAAAGTATTTGTAATGGACATATAAAATGTTCCCATTTATTCGGAGAATAGGAAGAAAAAGGCGAATAGATTAAGAGAGTAATTTTGTAGTTTCTTTTTCTTAGTTTTCTTTCTTGCCTCACTTATAGCTTGCAAAAGGATAAATGTTTTGTGAGGTTCTTATTCTTATCCATGAAGCTGAGTTTAATGTAAAGGTATTTTTGGAGGTATCTTTTCAATTAAGAGCGGGCATTACTAGACGCTATATTTCTGAGCTTTCATTTAGAACCCTTCTTCCAATCAAAATCTGAGAGAGAAAGATAAAAGCTGACAAATTTCTTTTGGTTTAGTCAGATTCAATCATTTTAATTTGTTAAAAGTTTAAACTTGAGAAAAAATCCTGACAAAACTCAAACACTGAAACTAATTAAAAAATTAATCTACAAAACGAGCTGAAGGTGGCTCAAGGTGTAGCAGTGATATTAAAGAATTTTTGATTTCTATACATTCACTATCTGCTTTTCTACATCAGTGCTTTAGCTCTTTATTTTTTTTTTTAACTATAGTTAGTGATAACTATTTTAACTAGTGTATTAGAGGCGCTCTTTTATTTCATCAACACCGAAATGCCGAGGACGACGAAAGATAGAATCTCCCCTCATACGAAAGAAAATTTCTTACGGAAAATTCTGAGAATCAAACTTAGAATCTACAAAGTTGACAAACCAATTATCCTGGAATTATATGAACTCAATTGTTTCATTATTTACATTTCATATTAAAATATCATACAACACAATATCAAAATTTATACATTTTTATGTAATCTAAATTCGAAAAAAAAAAAAAAAAAAAAACAATAAGAAATGTCAATTACGAACAATCCCGGAAATCATATGAACCACAAACTAAGCACTTTATAAACTTAGAAAGAAAATATATTCAAATAAAAAAGTAGTTTGAAAGGGAAAAAATAAGAAGAAATTTTTAATAATCGGCAAAATTTATGGTGCCAAGAATTTCGTAGGCTCCAGACTTTATAAAAAAAATCTTTTTCAGCTTTTTTTCTTCCATATCCACCTTAAGATAAGATGCTCATTTCATTTTTGGCTCCCCTATGTCGGAAGTTATTTAGAAACGAAAAAATCATCTAAAATGCAGTAGAAACTTTGCTATTATTTGTTTGTGTCCTCCCTTCAGTTGGCTGTGTACAACAACATTCGATTTTAAGACTATGAACTGAAACTGACTATGACTACTGAATATGAACTGTTTTGCCGAACATTCAAGTATATGTATATGATGTGTTTCGTATACATGTCATTTTTTTCTCGTTTAATGAAGGCACTTAAGTAAGAAGAGAATTTCCATTTTCAATGTTGAATGCTGAGAAGAGAAGGATAGAGCAACACAAAAAAGGGTCCTTTTTTCCGGTGCTTTTCATTTTACTTAAAGAAAATGTCACAATTGTTTTTGATATTTATACGTAACGTATGAAAAATTGGGAAATCCTTTTTTAATGTTTTATAATACATCAAATTTCAAGTACGAAAAGGATTCAAACGGGATTTATCCATTTATCCCAACCCCTTTTACTTTACTGTTACTATACGTCTTCAACTTACTATAGTCCTTTCAGTTTTTTTGGGGGTATTAATTTTAATATACCACATACGGCTCCTGTTCCATGCTGCTCTTCTATATATCCGAAAAATGTTCAAAATAGTTTCAAGTTTGCTATACAACTCTGACTGTACTAACATCATAGTTACATGTTCTATGTATATTAGTAGAGAAAGCATATCCATCCTGTTTTAGAATTTATTCATGTGTAAGTAAGTGAGGAAAGAGGACGTTTAAGATTAAAGGGTTAAAAAATATATATAAATTACAAATGGACGTAAGAAGAAGGTAGTAAGGACATCTAACTAGTTTTATATTTTTTATTGATTTATTTTTAAAAACTACTCAACTCTTATATATTGGATGGATTCTGAATTTTAAGAATAGTGAAAGGGTTGAATGGGAATTTTTCCTGGTGTTGCTATTATATTTTATCAAGACAAATTGTCATTAAATTTTTTNATTATATTTTATCAAGACAAATTGTCATTAAAGCTTTGNTCCTCTAAATTAGAGAGCTATAAATTCATATTGTTAGAAGGACATTACAATTTTGTCTTCTGATTTTTTTCATAAGGGGTCTGATATGTATATGTGAATAAAACAACATTTTAGAATGATAGTTACAATTAAAACTACTCTTTAACCACGCTAATATTTGAAATCGAATTTTAAAAGCCCATGAAATATTTTAAGCGAAGACATCTTGGAGATATCATTGTCTCAGTTTTTGTCTCCAGTTTGTTATTAAGATAACGTGAAGACATCCTCACGACGATTATATATAATATAATAGTCTTGTGACTATTTCATTTGGAAAAACATGGGCGTAGAAAGAGGAAACTAGGGGAAGCAAATGTGGTAACTTCGTTATCTTGGATGAAGGTATTAATAAGACCCATAATCCCTCACCACAATTTTTTAAATACAAAGTCGTAGGATGGGTCCATAGGCTGTGAGTGGGGCAATTGTAGAATTAATTGTTAGGATTTCAATAGATTCCGAAGTAGGAATAAGAAACAGGAGATTAGAATCAATTATACAGCTAACTTCAACTGTATTCATAAGCGCCAGTCAAGCCATCTCAAAAACGCCTTTAAAAACTGAATAGCTGAATAACTTTTTCCGTCTTTCGTATTAAACAAAAAAAACTCCTTCGCAGTAAAACAAAATATTCCTGAATTATTAAAATAACCTAATTTGAAGTAGATTCATAAGATTCTTTAAATGCGCTAACGAAGCTTATAAAAAAACTTAAATTATTATTAAATTATCAATCTGATTAGAAAAGCACTTCCTCTCTCTCATCGACAAAACTTGAGAAGAGAACTTCAATTACAAATGTTGTCTAATAAGAAATCTTAGTAAACATACTTAACAACCATTATAATATCGATTTTTATGGCTAAACATTACTCACACATATATGAATGTACGTATGTACCCCATCTCCACTGACGGACGGACACTTACTTTAGTTATCCCCTTCTTATTTTGCTGAATTTAAATAAAATAATTTTCTTTCCGTAAGGAAACAAAAAGAAAACAAAAGGGAAAAAATGAAATAAATCACCATAAATTTTCCTATTTTTCTCGCATATATCCTTCGGAACATGCTTAAAATAATATGAAAAGGATAAAGAGTTTTTTCTTCGCTGTGCTTCTCCGTTTCTTTTCTTCAGATCAGCAAGAAATATTTCGGCTCAAGAGAGGATTTACCATTGATTTTCATTGCACTGGTGGAAAGAAAGTGGAAACTTTCAAGGAGAAAAATACTGACAGTGTCTTTTAAGTAGTTCCTGTCGTTGTCCATTCTTCTCCTTCATCGCCTTTCCAAGGTATTTATTTTTACTAAATTAAAAGGAAATTTATTTCACTTTCCCTCTGTGTACATAAATTTTACTTGTGGGCTTCTTACATTTCAAACATTTTTTCGGTTGTCGAAAATAAATGTAATAAATCGAAAAATATACGTGATTCATGGTCGTTAAAACTGAAGAACGAATCTATTCTTATAACAAGAGAAGCAACAACAAATTTTTGTTTTTGTCCATCCGTCTTCTTATGCTATTTATTATTACTTCAAAGGATATTGTAATTATAGAGGGTGTGCTTTGCCGTGCAATTGAAACTTGTAAGCCGCATACAGTTTAAGGTGAGGTATTATGTTTGGAAAGTGGTTTGCCAGTGAATTCTGCGGTTATAGAAAAGGGTTATCTGTTAATACTTCGGGGATTTTGAGACCACATTTTCTTATTTTTAAAGGATATTTTGAGAGGACCAACAGTTTGACTTTTTAAAGCTACAAATAAAAAACATTACTTTTCTTCAGAAATAAATTCATAAATGTTTGTTGTGATACTCTAAGACATCTGTGCAAACTGAGCAATAGCTCAAACATACACATTAAATGACAAGCACTGGTCAACTACTATCACCTATTTAAATTTTCGACAGCAAAAAAAAATCTAAAAACCACCCTTTAGTAAAATAACCACAAGTAAGCACTATAGCCAGTCACACAAAAATACCATAAAACCAGAGTAAACACCAGAATCAGCAGTATTAGTGGATAGATAAATATTAATAAAAATTTGCCAAAAAAGAAATTAAAAACTATATACAGAAAGAACATATAAAATAATATAACTGCGCTTCCTTTCCTATTTATAATAACATAAAAATCCATCGAAATCGTTAAAAACTTTAGCAGTAAATCTTCTTCCATGTTATAATACTTCATGGGAGAATGAGAAATAAATACAACAACAACAAAATAATATAAATAAAAAGAAAAACTATTAAAAAATGTTGTGTTCAGTTTGTTGTTATTCATTCATTTCATTCCCTTCTATATATATTTACTACTAGTATTCTATACAATTTCATACTACCAACAACCAACCATATCCCCAAAAACCACCATTTTGTAGAACATTATTGTGGTTCCTCTTCATAAAACTAGCCAAAAATACATATAAATTATATATTCTTTTTATGTTTGTTTAAATGAAAATGTGTTTTTAAATTAAAAATATTACTACAAGAAGTAGCATAAGGAAACATGGTCTTTCTGTTACTCATATCGACTTTCTCGATGGAAAATGGGTTATATATATATTTTTTTTTTGTTTCACTTGTTTTTTTTTTTAACTTTAATTTACATTTGAGGCATTGCTTGGTTTATAGACCCAAGATATTTAAAAGAAAATACGATTTTTACTTTTTAAGGCTTCAAAGATTTATTTCAGAAATTCCACTAAACAATTTTTTTAAAATTCTCTTTAACAATTTTGATAGTTTTTAAAAAATAATCAAAAACTTTAAATTTTAAACTGTTATCTTAAAACCCATGTTTTCCGAAAATGTTAACTCAAATAAAATACCATTGAACAACCCACGAAATGAATAAATATGAACATAGGCCAAAAACCATCAAACCCATCCAAATCCCACATATAAGAAACAAACAAAAACTGCACACATATCCGTCTTTTCCTCTTGAATAATAAAATATCCTTAATTTTTATAGGATATTTATATCGCATCGCCTCGCTAAACATTATGAGATATTTGTCTAGTGATCTAGAGACAAGACAAAAATTAAATCAAAATAAAAAGTTTTTCTGACTTTCAAACTGACTGACCATTGGTTTTCGTAATCAAAGAATATATATTTTATGACTTTTTTCTCGGTTTTTATTACCGAAAATGTATTTTATTACCATACTCCACATATATCCTTATACTTACCAACTAAATACATCATCACGAAAACAGGGTCGAAGGATGGTGATTCAGTTTCAATTAAATATCTCTCCTTGTGATTTTTAGGAGTTATAGAGGAGACATTTTTTCATTTAGAAAATTTACACTTGTAAATAATTTATTTTAAACTTATCTTATATAATATAATATAATATAATATAAT
>JXPG01047641.1:17243-30753 GCA_001015175.1 Megaselia abdita | reverse complement strand
AGAAGTTTCAATGTATTTTGAAGTTTTTTCAGAGAGAGGAGGCGTTTTATTTTGTGTGTAATTTAAAAGAAAAAAAAAACAGAAGATATTCTTGTTCCTGTTTCTTTTATTTTGGTTTTCTGGAGATTAATAGAATGGATTGTGGTATGTGTCTGTTTTTGTGACATCTTCCGCAAAAGGGCGAGGATAAGAGTTACAGTATCTAAGCTATCATTGCCACTCTTCGAAAAAAACTTGATGTTAGCGAGAGTCGTATCCTGGCATAGTGCGTGGTAGATTAAGACGTCACACATCGCTAACCACTACAACACACCACTTCTCCTCTTAATGCTATCCAAATAGTTACTTTTTAGAAGAAATTATACATATATTATTATTTCAAAAAATTCTTTTAATTGAATATTAAGGAGTCTTAACATCTGTTCCCACCAAGATTTAAAAAAACACAAAATTAAAACATTACCTTTCTTCAGATCCTTACTTTCTTAAAGCTACCAAAACAGCCAGAATACTCTAATACATAACCTCCGAATTTCGTCCGTTTTGCGAGATCAAATTTTTCCAAGACACCATACATAGCTCACCCATATTAAAACAAAATATTCTTCTTCACTTCGTCACTAAAAATCACAATTTTATTTCAAACCAACTTCTCCAGGACTGAATATTTTGATATTCTTCTCATTAACTTTGTACAAGACATTCTTAGAATGTATGCTATGTTCATAAGTTCCTTCCTCCATGGAAGGTCTAGAAATTGCGATCCGCCCGTCAACTTCCTTAAAACTACCACTCTTCAATTTTATCAATCGTAAATGTAAATCACTCAAAGTCTCAATATTCGAATCAGTGACTTCAAAGACATTACAATTATTCAACTTTGTTGCTAAGGTAAAATGTTCCAATGACGACTGCTCCAAGTACTTGTGTAGTTTGATACAGAGTGCATAAAGGTCTTGTGCTGATGCACCAAAATTCAATAAACCTTCCAAATTGTCAATGATGATGGTAACACTCCCTTGTAATTTCACCAACTCATCACAAATTGCTTTGTATAGGGTTTCCGTTGGGTTGCTTGTTTCCAACCATCTACACGAAAGAGGATCTGTACCGATATCAGTTACTATGTCAATAACTGTAAGCGATTTGCCATTGTGCATTTGAAGGTTGTAGCCCAATCGTTGACCCGCATTCAAGTAGTGCTTGAAATTGTTCTGAAGGCAAATTAAAAGAGTTTTGTTGTTTGTAACACGAACGCGTTGTCCAAGAATTGAACTTATCATAAAACTGCCATCGATATTCGACTCTTCGCTTATATGGATGTGTTTCGGAAGCCTCTGTTCTTGGAGACCGCATGCTAATAATAAGGATGCAGCCATCTGGAAAAAAAAGAAACATATTGGTTAAGTTTTTTGGGATTGAATTATATTCTATAGATTTATTGTGAATCCAACAGTCGTTTTTAAAGTTTTCATTTTGGAAAGAGACATTTTTAAAATAAACTAAAGGAAGACAAAATTGAGAGATTAACCGGATGCTCATTTCTGAATTTATGGAAAAGTCTAACATTATTTTTTAAATTCCGTGCGGAACTTGTTAAAGAGTTTATATTAGATAAATGAAACAACACCTAGAAAAAAGTTATTATAATTTAATTTTTGTAAAAGTCTTTGAACTCCTCACTATTTTGCCAAATACAGAAAATCTTGTTTCACAAGAATCATAAATTAATTTTATTCAAAGAATTTAAATTTTAAAAATTATATTTATAATCTAATGATAACATTCTGCAAAGCAGTTTTAAAATTAGAAACAACAAATATACACAACACAAAATTGTTTTTAAATTATTTCAATATTACAAACATAAAAATTAATAAGAATAAAAATAATAATTTAGAATTTCAAATTTTCATAGATTTTCATGTCTTTTTTGATTTAAATTATTATTTTAAAATTTAAATAAAAAAATATTATAAATTCAAACAAAAAATTATTGAATTTAAGTAAGCTTATTTCGATAAAATTCTGAAAAACAGCTTTAAAATTATAACAACCAAGTATTTTTTAATAAAGCTATAATATTTTCCTTTAAAATTTTAATAATGAATTAACAAAAAAATCAGAGATAAAAAATACACTCACATAACATTTGTTAAGAATTTATAATTTAAGACATTTAGAATTTAAAATTTAAGTTTTAAAAAAGGTTATATTCAATTTTAAGATTTTGTTTTTAATTTTAAAAATTAGTTTTAATATCTCAAACTGTAATTTTTAAATTTTAAACAAAAAATATTGTAAATTCAAACAAAAATCATAAATTATGTTTATTTAAATATTTGAAATTGTACAACATAAAATGAATTTCAGTAAGCTTTTTTCGATAAAATTCTGAAAAACATTTTTGAAATTAGAAACAACCAAAATCATGAACTTTAAAAATATTGCTGTAAACATTACGAATTCGTAATCTATTAGCATATAAAAACAATAATAGATACAAAATAAAATCACAGAAAACATTTTAAGAATTTAAGATTTTCATATTTAGATTTTAAAATTAAAGTTTTAAAACAGGTTATAATATTGAATTTTAAGAGTTGTCTTAAAGTTTAACTTTTAAAATTAGTACTTTTTAAAACTATAATCTTTAAATTTAAAATGAAAAATATTATAAATTCAACAAATTCTAAGATTTGAACACTAGACTCCTGAGTTGAAGACGACCTTTATTTCGAAGTATAACAAAGATAAGATACGTTAAGATTTTGTTTCCAATATTTGATCACTTTATTTTTAATAACTGCACATTTAGAATTTGAAATTTTTTACTGTTTTCTAAGACTAAATTTTGCAAGAAAAAATGAGTAACACTAAAAAAACTAAGTGTGTATCCTACATATTTTAATGTACCGTAGGAAATATTTAAAGCATAAAATTCACTCNTTTGATCACTTTATTTTTAATAACTGCACATTTAGAATTTGAAATTTTTTACTGTTTTCTAAGACTAAATTTTGCAAGAAAAAATGAGTAACACTAAAAAAACGAAGTGTGTATCCTACATATTTTAATGTACCGTAGGAAATATTTAAAGCATAAAATTCACTCACATTTCGTTTGATTTTCTTCACTCGGAATAAGTGTGCTACACATTTTGATGAATAGGAAAGTACATATTACTTTGAGTGTGTCTGNATATCTATGACTTTATCCATGCCGTTCGACTTTAATACTGCTTTTCATTTTGTTGTTAGCAATTTTGTAAGCTAATTTACACATTTCAATAGCAATTAGTTCTCTTTAAGTTTCAATATAATACCTGAGTTGATCAATCACTCCTTAATGCTTCGAGTGGTTTAGGAAATAAGTGTCGTCTGCATGGATGGTCTTTTCTGCTCTCATATTCAGGTATTTCAAGCTATTGATGTAAAGAAGGCACAGAGCCTTGATGAACGCCATCAGTTAGAGATAAGTAATCACTTCTAGTCTTACCAACTTTTGTTATCACCTTTCTTTCCTGCAGGTTTGATTTAAATAGTTCCAATGCCATACTTCGAACTCCAAGCTCCTCTATAACTAATAGTAGATTTGTGTGATCAACTAGATCAAAGGCTTTTCTCAGATCCACAAAAACACAAGGACATTCATTACCGGTCAAAAAAATGGGTACACCAAAGGAAAATAATGTTTGATATTTGAATAGCTATATAACTTTAATAGATATCGAAAAGAAATTAATTTAGTTTGGTTTACGACTATGGTTCCGAGTCTCCAACAAGCATGTGGAACTAAATACTTATAAGGTGTTATATATTTTCGGAAATAGGAGTTCATTCTCTATTGAACTCAAATTATAGGTTTATAAAATTCGCAGAATCTTTTCAGTAAGACTCTAACATTTTAAGTAACAGAGCTAAAGTATTAAAGCGGGAATTACAAAGCTTATATCAAACAACCACTACATATTCATAAACCAAGCTAAAATTAATTTGTATCGATATCTATTAGAACCGTCAAGTTATAAAAATTCAAATATCAAACATATTTTACTTATGTGTACCCATACTTTTGACCGGTAGTGTACTCGCCTACATCAATATACTTGTTGATGGAGTGTAGAACTCTACTAAGAGCCGAATCAGTCGATGATTTTTCTTGGAATCCGAATTGATCATTATCATATTTTGTTGTATCAGCTATGAGATTTAATAGTTTTAGGTTGATGAGCTTTTTCAAAAATCTTACCAAAAACTGGGAGAAGAAATATTGGTCTGAAACTGTTGCATGCGTTTCGACTACCATCCTTGTAAATAGGTACAATCTCTGTTTCCTTCAGGTAGGGAGGAAATATTCATAAACATGTTGAATTGAGATTACATTATGGGAGATTCCAGGTGACCCTTTAGGATTGAGTTTAAAAATCTCATTACACACGTCCATTTCATTTATTGGAACATAGTACGGGATTCAAATTTTTTGGTTTATTTTCATGGGAACGAAGAGTTTTTGCATAGAAAAAGTCACCAAAATCTAAGTTGATGGCTTGAATTTTCTGCCATCAATTGTAATCTTTACAATTGTTTTATTAAAGAGAGGAGAGATTTCTAAAGTTCTGTAAAGTATTTCGTTGTTGATATAAATCGCTGTTCCTCCACCTCGGGAAGGTGCATTGAATGTGTATAGTACATATTCCTTGTGTAGGTTGCATATTTTAAAGCGTGCAACACACATTAAGAAGATATTATATTTCTCCGTGTATCTTAACCAAAGTTTGAAAGAATATTATTTTAAATAATATTTTTGTATATAACATTTAAAGAAAAGGGTTTAATGATGGAACTCTTGCAATTCGATGTTATTTCAGCGACTTTATGAGCAAGTCTATTGGTTATCTGTTCTAAATTCGCTGAGAGCCAGCTAAGATTAAATATTTCTTTAAAACTCAAAATGTTAATAGTCTCAAAATTACAAAGCTATATTATTATTATTATTTAAAAAAAAAAATACTATCAACCAATTAAAAACCCAAAAGGAGTAACACAAACATCCCTCACCACTTGTTCTTTTTATTATTTTAAATTCTAAATAACCCGGAAGACTTAATAAAATTCGAACTAATTCCATGTAGAGAACATCTCTATTGACGGCGATCTTTAAAGGGAAAACTTATTAAGAAATCAACTCTAATGATCATGGGAAGAATTTGCGAACAGTTGCGCAAAATATCAAAAGAATCTTTGTTCTAGTTTTAGTTTCCATTCAAACAGTAAAAACCCGCCCTACCACTTGCCGCATACAACTTCTAATTAAATTGTCAAAGTCAATGTGAAAAGGAATTCGAATCGATTTCCCAGTAAGAAGATGGTGATCAATACAGATCAAGTAGTGAAATGTTGTTTTGTTTCACTTCATAAAAGGTGGACTCATAATTACTCTCTAGTCGGTCCCGACTTCTTTGAGGTGTCAAAGAACGTAGAATAAAGAAGACGTCAAATCGGATTTCTTCTTTCTATTCTTAGGATTAAACGCATATTCTAAACGATTTTGCCAGGTAGACAGGCGAAAATCTCCTATTCTGCTCTTTGACTTCGGAAAAGAGATTTTCTTTTATGTCTTTCTTCACATAAGCGTCTATTGTGTTCTCACTTCTACTTCACCTTCTTCTCAGTATGTGACTTTGAGACCTGGGTCGGCAGGTCATCTAATATCGACTTGCACCCTCATAAAAATACATGAAATGAGAACTTAATATTCTATTCTCGGGAAAGGCGCATAGTTGGATTTATGGTTACTTCGTCAGAGATGGTTCGTTTTTTACAATATATACTTTGTTGGTATTTGTATGGTTATGTATTTTATTGTAAGCATGGTTTGTGGTTTTCCACATTCGAAATAAGTTAATGTCCAGAAAAATATATATTTTTTTTGAGTGCGTCAGATTTTTATGTGCAATAAATATTTGGTTTATGCTGCACACATTTTATTGATAAAAATTTACACATTTTAATTGCTTTCAACATTCTACATATCTCAATGAGTAACTTACATATACTGAAATATATTATTCAAAATTGAATAAATAATTTACAATAAAACACCGATAACACATACAAGTTTTATTAATCTTCTTTTGCTTTCTTAACAACTTAGCATGTAATGGACTGATGTTGGTATTCTGATTTCATCAAAGCATTCGATCGATTCGTCGTATTCAAAATTAATAATAATCTCTAATATCAAATTTCCGTAATTTTATGAAACTTCAGAGAGTTTTAGATTGACACCCACCACATGTTCACAGATTTTAAACAAGCCTAAGACTGCATCATTAGAGATGAGCTACACACTGCAATGAACCAATTGGGCATCCCGAAGAGACTCGTATATCAGGAAAAGCATCGGAACCTTCCATAACATCAAGAGGTTTTCGACAAAGGAATGCCCCTCTTTGTGATTTGTTTAACATCTGTCTGGAAATCATTGTTAGAAGGGCTGAAGTTCGAGCATCTAACAATAACATCTTCATGAAATCGTCTCAACTTCTTGGCTAAGCCGATGATATTGTTATCGTTTCGGGAGACGTGGAGGAAATGAAGAACAGTTTCCGTGACATTAGTAAGACAAAGTACATGAAATCCAGTAGAGACAACAAGCAATTCAACAACATCCGGACTGCGTCTGATGACTTTGAGTCAATCTATGATTTCACATACCATTGAAGTTCCGTCATGGTAGCAAACAGAGCACTGTACGGGCTACACAGAGTCCTAAGGTTCAAATTTGATAGGCACAACACCAAGCTGAAGATCTGTACTGCTTGCTCAGACAATACATCTTGATGTTTTTGAGAGAAAAGTGTTGAGAATGATCTACGGTCCAGTGTGTGAAGGGAATCAGCTCTAAAATGACGCTACTTTCGTGGACCGAATAAAAAGTAGCAAATTCAATGGCTGGGCCATGCTTGGGGCATGCATGACGAGTCTCCGCCAAAAAAGATCATGCAAGCGAAACCGGATAGTACAAGAAGACGACGCAGGCAAATTCTTGGCTGGCTTGGATTTATAGAAGAAGAACTTTCATCCAAGGTTATAAAAAACTGGAAAAGTGCTGCCACAAACCGAGAGGTCGATGGGTTTGGATTCCCCAGTTATGATCGGATCACCATCAAAAGTAAGTATTCAACTTATCTATCTGTGCTTTATCAGAAGGGTATCGTTGCCAAGAAGAACCAAGAAATACTCCCACCAACTATCGAAAATATAATCATTTATCAAGAGATTTCCAGATGCATAGGTGTGTAACCTTTAATTTAATGTTTTACCTGCTGATATAACTTTCTGGGGTCACATCTTCCTCTAAAAAGCTCTACCTTTCTCATCTCATATCGACATCCAAGATTAAGAAAACTATATCTATTTTAATATATTTTTTTAGATCCTTTTTTGATTACACTTCTCCTCTATAATCTTCACTATACATTGAACTGGATTGACCGACTACATATTTAAATACGAACATAGATCATTTTAACACTTTATTTGCATTAAACATTTTAAATTAACGAATAGGTTGTAATCCGAGGTCCGAATTCAGAATCATCAGAATTTTAGTTATATATTATTGTAAATTGCTAAAATTGTTAAAAAACTCGAATAGACAAAAAGCAAATGCCTATAGTGAATAATGTTACTAGAGCGAAAATATTGTAGAATATCTTCAAAGTAATTGCACTCAATACTTTGCCAAGAAAAAAAGAAACCGATATATTTGTTCTAATCAAATCGTAAGAACGAAAAGAAAAAGAACCTATGAGATCTTTTAAAATCTGTAAATAAAATCCAACTGATGTCAAAATAAATTAGCTATTCAAGTCATGAAATTACCGCCCAAGTCAATAAATCTATATCAAATATAGAACCGATTAAAAATCATATTCCATAAAACTCCAAGAAAAGAGAGATTAAATCAATAATCCTATTTATTGGGGATCTTTAAATTCAATTCCGCTGAAATAATAAAATTCGAGAACCAAAATATATCGGATTTCTCTTTGAAAATACAATCTAATTCACTGACTTAAACCATACATTCAATACAAAGAAAGAACTTTTATATCCCTTTCAGCGAAGAGAAACAAATTCATAAAAACCTTTTAATCCCTTATCTAAAAACAAACTGCGGTAGGTAAGAACATCTGCCTGCCTGACTTTTCTGCCCCATCATAAACATATCCACAAGGAAAGAGAAACATAAAACATAACAACATAAGACATCCATATAGCATAGTCGGATGGAGGATTGATTCCGTTCGCCCGACCTTCCTTCATCCATCTATCCGTCCATCCATCCAACCGTCGTCGTTCCAATCCCTCCAACTGATTGATTTATATTGTTTATACATTTGCGGTCTAGGGTAAACATTTAGTTTTTATGAGCGAGAATACATTACATTTTCTCTCTATGACATTGAACTGCTTAGAATTTTATTTTAGTTATAAGTTATATAAGCAGGTAAGAAGACGATTTTGTGAACATTAAATTCTAAGTATATTATATTTTGTTCTGAAATTTTTGATGAACACTTACACATACGAATTCAAATTGAGTAATAGGGTGTATGGAATTCGCTTTCATAACAAAGCCCTCCATTTAATGTGAAGTATGGGTTGATCGCTTTAAATTGGAAGCCCCTCGTAATCGGAGCCACGTACAACATAGACTGCTCTTTGAATTTGAAACAGCAGATTTTTTGCAGGTCCCTTGGAGGTTTCAATTAACAGGATCGACATGTACATTTGGTATTAGATGAAATGCTTGTCTAGACTTTTAAGTACACAAGAATCTGGATTGTAAATATCTGGATTGCTTGAAAACTCTAGATTTTTTTTATAAATTCCATGCGATATGAATATCTACAAACAAATACTAGTTTAAGGATTAATTCATTAAAGGATCTATCGATCCATATTATATATCTAACGCTTTTTTAGCGGACATGATTTAACCCTCAGTACCTTAAATTTAACCTTCTTATCGACGAACAAATTTTTAATTGTTGTGAAATGTGTGTTGGATTTGTGAATGGATAGGTTTAAGAAATCTTACCAGAACATATACTAATTGCATGTTCAAAAAGCTTCTCAACCCTCAACCTCTCAAAATTACTGAAAAGTGAAACAAATGTTGACTTGAAATTCTAGCTATATTTTAGTAAATGTTCACTGAACGCGATGAGTCTTTCGTTCTAACGTAATGGATATGGGGCCTTTTAGAGGAACCAACATCAAAGACATCAACCATAGCAAAGATTAGGTTCAGTATATCCAAAGCGAGACATCAGAGGGGCTGGTACTGCGAACGGGAAGTATAAAGAAGCGAGGAGAAGAGCAAACAAGCTTTGCCGAGCCAAGCGTTGACGTCACGAGAACGGCGAGATGAGACAAGTGTAAGCTTTAAGAAGAAGGGATGATACCAGAAAGTTCTACCCTACCAACAGGCTAAAAGACAGCTGGAGGGCTATACACCAACAACCCTCTTTACCGACTTGTCAGGAAAGCTATTGGTAAACGACGAAGACATTCTTGCTATACTCTGCAATGATGGAAGTGGGCATCACTAAAAGACTTATCCTACTATGCCAGATGAATATAGCAGAGAAAAAAAGTGCAGTTCGAGTAAACAAGAAATAGTCGGACGCTTTTAAAGCCACACAAGGTTTCAGACAGGGAGATGCACTTTCATGTGACCTGTTCAATGTATGCCTGGAATTCATTATTCGAAGAACTAACATCAGAACATCCAGCAGCAAATTACCAAGTCTCTCCAACTTTTGGCTTATACAGATGACATTGATATCGTCACAAGAAACGTAGAAAATCTGAAGCCAAGCTATAACAACATCAGTAGGCATGCTACATTAATGGGCCTCAGAGTGAATATCAAGAAGACCAAATATATGAAATCGAGTAGAAACCAAGCAGTATTCACCAACATCACCATTGGCACTGACATGTTTGAGTCGCAGAAAAGGATTTCACTTATCTTGGGTCTTCAGCAAACACCCAAAGCGACATCAATCAAAAGATCAAAAGGAGAATCATGCTTGCTAACCGAAAACGGTTTGGGCTAAGTAAAGTGTTAAGATTCAAATTCATCCGGAGAAGCAATAAACTAAACAGGATCCTTATTATACCTGTTCTGATATATGGGGCTGAGTCGTGGACATTATCAGAATCAGACAAACATCTTCTGAAGGTATTTGAGAGGAAGGTGCTTCGTATGATCTTTGGTCCTATGCATTCAAACAATGAGGGGCACACGATACAATCATGATCTATATGCAGATTCCAGTATCGTAGAAAGAGTGCGAAAACAACAACTTCGGTGGCTTCGACATTTTTCTCGCATGTCAGATGAAACACCACCAAAAAAGATCGCACAAGCTAGACCAATTCTGTGTAGATTCTGAATCAACGCCAAGGTTCAGATAATCATATGTATATATGATCAAAGTTTGTTTCATCGTAAATCAAATATTTGAAGCAAAATCGGTACATTAATATTAAAATTACATAAAATATGTGTCACCTTTTAAAATCATTAACATAAATCAGTTTTTAAAAATCACAATTAAGATATCCATTCTTTGATACAAAGTTCTTGCTGAATTTCCCAACTGTAGATTAATCATAATTTGATTTTCAATGTATTTTTTAATGCAAAACAAAATTCAAAATTACACTCAATTATTTATTTAGTGTATATATTTTTGATGTTTTGTTGCTAATGAAAAATGTTTTTCGTATAATTTTTAGAGCATCATTTTATGTGCCCAGTTTAGTATATAAAATCTCATAAAAAATAATTTTATTTACTTTTTCTTGTTATCTTGCATTATAATGTTACTAATATACTGCAGTTCATTGAAATATTTTGGGTACACATTTAGTTTTTTCAGTGTATGTGTAATATATTATGAACTGCGAACGAGGAGAAATGTAAGAGGCGTTCTGGAACCTGTTGGTTAGTTATGGGTAATTTTAAAATANACTTTTTTGCTAAATTTTAGCACTTTTTTCTCTCGGTGTGCAGTTCATTGAAATATTTTGGGTACACATTTAGTTTTTTCAGTGTATGTGTAATATATTATGAACTGCGAACGAGGAGAAATGTAAGAGGCGTTCTGGAACCTGTTGGTTAGTTATGGGTAATTTTAAAATAAGTTACTTAACTTAATAAAAACAAAACTCTAGTTCTACTACAGAACATAGATTGAATGAACATATTTGGGAACTTATCATTAAAGATAACAATACCATCACTGACCGATGAGTCAATGAAACAACTAATTAAAATTAATGAAAATTTCAATGATATCTTCATATTTTCGCTGGTCGCTAGCGCTAAAATTCTAGAAGCTTCCATTTTAAGTTTTAAAAAAATTTTAGTTAAGCAAATCTTACCCGATTCTCAAGTTCAATACTGCGTTTTAAAAGTAATGATGATGACTTCAAACCCTCATCATTACTATTTGCAATTTTGTCTCGATTTAATTCAATTATAAATCATTGGATCAGATTGATCGTGATTGTTCATATCTCCACGATTAAGTGCACTTTTCATTTCACAGAAAACTCTTAAAATAAAAATTGATATAATAAAAATTGAAACCATAAATGTTCTTTTTCATTTACTATATATTTTATTAAATTAATCTTTAACAATTAATTTTTAACAATTCTTTTATAATATTAGAATCAATTGAGAAGACCTTTAAGTATATTAATTAAAAATTTAAAAAATCGTTTACAACAACAGACAAATATTTTAATACGATTTCGAGTCTCACTTGATCTTAATCTATGTCTGGATTTTTTGAAATTATTTTTTTAGTGTTTCAAAAAAATTCTATTTAAGTTTTAGTAAAGCTTATTATTAAGTTATCTTTGATGGTGGTTTTGTGCGCTGAAATTAAAGTTACTATTCATGCTAACATTTCATTAATCTAAAAAAACAAACTTAGTTTTTGAGTTATCAAATATTATTAATTTTTATTTAATTCACTTTGAGTATTATTATTACGAAATACATTTTATTTGTTAATTAAATAAATTGTTTTCAAAACAAAATTTGGTTTACGTATTTCCTTTTTTAGTTCAAATAAAGTAGAATAATAAAACTTTAAAAATCATTAACAATTTTTTAATTTTAAGCAGTTTAAACAACTTTTGAAATTAATAATTTGAAAGGTAATATTTTTGTTTGTAGTTTTGATCATCAGCGGAGTATTTTTGTAATTTGTAAGTCAAATTTTGAAGCTTAAATTATATCAATCTTGGCAAGAAATTCCTGTTGTAAAAATATTCAAATTTATGGATTAAAATTCCGTTATGGCATAGTTGTAATCTTCAGAAACTAAAATTAGCTTGACTTGTGAAATTACATTAAGCTTGCATACGCTAACCCAACTCAAAAAATATATGGAAATTAATGAAAAACTCAAAAATGGAAATTCGCGCCTTAATGGGTTTTTATTAAAACCGCTCAGAATCCTTCAGGCAAAAATATGGATATTTGAAATCAAGGTAAGAGCCGTCGGCAATGGTTAATCCGTAAACATTTGTAGCGGTTATAGAAGTTAAAAACATACATTAAAAACAAAACAAAAAAGAGAGAAAATCAGCGAGGTATATTTTTCTATATTCAAAATTGAAAAGTTCATACATATTGGAAATTATCTGAATTTCAAAAGTAAAGTTTTTAAGTGTCAAGTTAAATTTTAAACGCCCGTAGTTAATAATGGCCAGAAATCTTCTGCTATTTTCAAATAGTAATATGATAAGATAAGTGGCTTCACTAGAGCGTTTATCAACTTTTTCGAAAAAAAAAAGAAACAACACGAGGATCAAGAAGTTAGAGAAATTCAGGGATATCGAAATACCAAGGATTTAAGAAAGTTCTACAACAAAATAAATGAGCGAAGTAATCGCAACAACAATCTTCTGCTAAGTGCTGATGTAGCTATGAAACACTGGGACGAGTATTTTCGAGACACACTTAATGTTGAGGCCGTTAAAACCTCATTGGCTGCTCTGGAGAAACCTATCTACGACGATCTAGAGATTGAGGCATCTACCATCGCTGAGTCCGTTCAGCTATCTAGCGCTTAAAAACAACAAAAGTACTGGGCTGGACAACATTCCAGCTGAGTTTTTCAAGTGCAATCGACATCATCGGTAGTTACCAATGTGGCTTTCGAACAGAAGACTCCTTGAAAAAACACTGGAAAACCCTGGCGAATACTGATAGTGTTGTCAGAATTGGCAACGAATTCTCGGAGCAATTCACTACCAAACAAGGCTCCAGCAAGGCGATGCATTGTCTTGTGACTTTTTTAACCTTTGCCTTGAGAAAATTATTCGTGACTCCAAGACCCATCACGAGAAAGGATGCATCTACAACAAAAGTACTCAAATGCTGGGCTATGCTGATGATATTGACATTG
>JXPG01047641.1:0-16832 GCA_001015175.1 Megaselia abdita | reverse complement strand
ACCTTCTTCGTTCAAAACACCTAAATCGAAGTACAAAGATCCAAATTTACAACATTCTCATCCTCCCAATAATTATGTTTGGATCAGAACCGTGGGAGTTGACAAAGGTAGACTACTGATTTTTGAAAGGCGTATTCTAAGATTTTTTTTCGGACCTGTTAACATTGATGGGGAATGGAGGAGCGGATACAATGATGAGCTTTATAGTCTGTATGCAAACGAAACTATTGTCCAAAAGATCGGAGTGCAGAGGTCGGTACGATTTAACGAAGTTGCCAGTGAAATCGACGTGGAGAAGAAAAGCAACGGATAGAGACTAATGGAGAGACCTTTTGCAGCAAGCCAAAAAACGCAAGGAGTTGTGAGCTGTTAAAGTGAAGTAATATGATGATATTGAAGAAAAGAGTTGTAAAACGATGGTAGCAGTATTTTTGGAGCAAACCAGTCAACCAGAAAACGAAAGTCCTTTATAAAATTCATAGCCCTTTTAGCTTTGGAAATTCTCTGACTTCTCTTGAGTATTCTTTAGATTTAATCTTTCCAAGTAGTCACATTTTTCTTACAACCATTAAAGAAATTAAAATGTTCTCAAAAATCTTACAAAATATTTGCTTAAGTTTTTATAATTTTTGTTCGTGAAGTTTATTAATACCCCGACTTTTGGACAATTTGAAGCATTCTCTGATTTTACCAGATAAATGTTTACCACATAAATGTTCATTGTCATTCCTGTCTCTTATGAACGCTGTCTTTACCAGATAATCACTATATATGACCAGAGGCTAAGTTTCTAAAATCTCAAAACTAAGAAGAGCTCCTGTTCAGATGGAATTCCTGTAGAATTATTCAAAGTAACCGAATACTGACTGCTTATATCATGAACTGGTATCTCAAATTTTGATCGGAAAAAAGAATACCCGAGGAATAGCACGAAAATTCCATTTGTTCTATCCAAATATTCAACATAACTTACAAGATTATATTGAAGAAACTTTCCTATTGATTGAAAGAGTAGAAACATTCCAGGAGGCGTAGTCTTTTTATAAATGCCTAGTTAGGAAAAGTAAGTAAAAAGTAGGATATTTTCAAGTGAAAAATGTTGGAATTTTAGAACGTACAAATTAGGAATGTACGAAAAAGTTTAACAGACAAGGAAAAAGTAGATTAACTTACTAGAAAAGGACCTATGTGGGTTAAATATTCACCACTTTTAACCTTAGGTTTAAGTTATATGCACTCCTTCCTAAAAGATTTATTCAAAAACACATTCAGATTGCTTTATTTTACTAAAGTTGCTCTTAAAACCACCACTTCGGAATTCAGAGAATTACACAAAAACCTTTACAATTAAACCTAAAGACTAGACTAGAAATCAAATCCATGAAACCAAAGTTTAATAAAACTACGATTTTTTTTAAATTGCCAAAACCCTAAGCAATCTAATTAAATTTCAAAAACTACCACCAAAGAAAACTAACAATTTCATCTTAAATACCTACCTTGTTAAATTTTCGAAATTTTCTTTATCACTGTCATCACACTCGTTAAAAATTGACTCAAAATCTGAAACCCATAGTATTAACAAACAAAGCGTAAAACTGAATCGGTAATTTTATTTGAAGCAAAAAATAATTAAAATCATATTTACAACTAAAGAAAAAAGAATACATAATTTTAAAAAAATCTTTCAATTTTTAAGAAAAAAACTTTAAAAAATGATAATAAACATTATTTTCGTCTTCCAACCAGCAAAGTCAAATTTGGGTTAATAGTTTTTTTCTTGAAGTCTTTTGCTGTTGAGGGTTGCGTATCTAGTCAATAGTTACCACCGTGTTGTCGACCATTGTTCATTGGCATATTTTGATTAAACATGTTATAATTTTGAGGAACACCTTGTTGTGGAGGGTATCCTTGCATATTGTAAGCATTGTTGTAGTTCATTTGCTGTGGAGCTTGTGGTTGTTGTTGGTAGTAATTGTAGTAAGGATTTGCAGTGTTCATTTGGTTCATTTGTGGGTGTTGTTGCTGTTGTGGATTCAAATGAGGATAACTGATGAATTGTTGTTGCTGAGAAGTTTGCTGATAATATGGTAGAGAAGATGCAGAAGAAGGATGCTGGGGTTGGGGTGGCTGTGGTTTTGGTGGTTGCGGTGCCGGTGTTGGCTGAGGAATGCCTGTTTTTTGCAAGGATCCCATTAAATTTGCAATCAAATTTTGAGTGTCTGTTATTGAAATCGGAGGTGTCGACTTTGTGGTCGATTTCGATGTACTTGGCATTGAAGATCGCGTTGGGTTTAAAGCTTGTTTTGGTTGTAAATTGCTAGCTGTGATAGACTTGACTACATCTTCAAAATTGTAGTCTTCATCGTCTTCGTCGTCGGAAATGCTAATTTTTCTGGCGTCCGGCTTACAAGACGGTGGTGGTGGCGGAGGCGATTCTTCGCGGTTACTATAACTCATAGACCTGGACCGACTGTCATCATCGTCGTCGTCATCATCAACTTCGAAAGTTGGTTTCTTTTTTGATTTATCGTCATCGGAAATATTTACGTATTTTCTGAGTTTTTCTACTCTTAATGGATCTGTCGATTCTAATTTCTTGAGATGAGCTATTAGATGATGCTGTTCTTCTGATGACAAATGCTTGAAATTTTGAAGTAATGTTTGTAAATCAGAGTCGGTGAGACAGTCGAGGCCTGAAGCTAAACCAGTGTCTTTCGGTTCGTCATTTGAGTTGTCGTCCTCTTTGCGAACTTCTTTCGCATTCACCACTAATTTCATGCTTTCGATCTCCTCTTTGGAGAACATATCAATGACTTGTTTCGGTGGAGGGGGTGTTGGCGATTTGGGTCTTGCAATCTTCAAGAACTCACAAATTTCTTTCGAATTGACGTTTTTATCAGACCCCTTAGACAGTTTGACCATGAGGATCAAAAGGAATATCATTTTGTCCATGTCTTCTGTAGAGACATCTTCTTTGCCTTCCGTGACTAATGCTGCCGCTAATTTTGAAGAGACTACTGATCTTTCAAAGGGAAGATCACTGATTCTCTTTGCTGTTCTTGGAACAGCTGGTTGTTTTTCCTTTTCTGATGAATCATTAGGATTAGAGGATTCTTTTTTAGTTGCTGCAATGAGAAAGATGTTAACTTAGATTTGTTGGACTGCGGTTGGTGTTTGTGTGTTGGGAAAGTGGTACAGTCAATATATTTTATTTGTTTTCTCTTACCATTGCTAAAAACACACACTTACTCAAATTTATTCGAAACTACTTTATTTAGATTTCACTCTCTTAGTTTTTACTAAGGAAAGTATTTTTTGAAACTTATTTTGCACTGTTATTATTTGTGCTAACTTGAAGGAGATTAATATAATTCTCTTTTTTTCTTTACCGGGTTCTTTCAAAATTACTTTCAAATTTAGAAATGCATGATATTGTTGATATATTAATATTTTTTTTAGAGAAACTAATATATCTAGATTTGTTAGATTTTTCTTCACAATCAAAGCATAGTGAAACATATTCTTTTTAAAAAAATTTAGGAAGTTTTGTCATATACTAGGCGGCGACCAAGTTAATTGTGAATGTGCTTAAATAACTTTTTAAACAAGTATACGTCATGATTAATATAATAATACTTAAGAGTGTAAAATATAAGTCACTAACACAAAGTGAAACGTAGTTAAAGGCATAATCTTGTTTAAGGACCTAATCGGCGGAAATAGATAAGACAAATTATCAAAAGTTAATAGACAATAGATAATTATGTCTGTTTTAAGAAAAAAAACTAAGCAAAGGATAAGACAAATGATGATCACCGATAGAAAGGTGTCCTTATGATTTTCAAGGTGGATATGAAACACGTAACACAATATTTGTTGACTCATTTATACTATATTTATCTATATACTACATTTAAAATGATTGCGAGAATTATGACGATCTGTAAAATCACAACATCCGCCACAAGACAAGAGAAATACCATGTAAATCTTTCAGAGTTGAACTGAAAAAAGAATCTGATTTAAAGTTACAAGTCAGATGTTCGAGAGTAAGAAGGTCCGAAGTTAGAGCAATCTTAGTGATTGCTTTCAGAATTTTTAGATTTTTTAAAATATTATTTAACACCCGACCTTTGAAATAGATATTATGTTATCCTTGTTGACTGTGTAATATTAATTTGTTCTGGACTTATCGTCCTCAAAGTATAGAATATTTGGGAGAGCGCAGTGAAAATGCAGAAGTCTCGATTAATGATTAATGTATTGCAGTTTTGCCCTGTGTTGTTTTTGGTATTAAATTGTTTTTGGCAATGTGTCAAATTCTTTTCTGGTTTTTTAATACACATTTTAATTAGGCAAAGAAGTCATTCAGAATACTAGACAGAACATCAACATTTTCAAATAATGATTTTTATTTAAGGCTCTTAACTTTAGAAAAAAAAAATGCTTTTGGAAACAACCAATTTTTATGTTTTTCGTTTTCATAGAAAATTTATTTGAAACAAAAACCAATTTTCGCCAATTTAGAAGATTTTTGAAATAAAATTAGTTTTCCTCTAAATTTGAGTTAACATTCATCCCAAGACCACATTTGCTTGGAGTTGAAAAATCTTTAAAAATTTCAAAATCCCAATTATTATTAAATAAAAAAATGTCAAACATTTCACTTTGATTCAATGTAATTAAAATTTTGAGTTGNTTTTTGAAATAAAATTAGTTTTCCTCTAAATTTGAGTTAACATTCATCCCAAGACCACATTTGCTTGGAGTTGAAAAATCTTTAAAAATTTCAAAATCCCAATTATTATTAAATAAAAAAATGTCAAACATTTCACTTTGATTCAATCTAATTAAAATTTTGAGTTGTTATTTCTCTTTGTTTTTTTGTGTGAGTTTGCTTGTAAACATTTCTTGTGCGAACATCACGAGAAAAACGTTTTACGTAGTTTTATATTTGTTTTCTTCGTCTTTTTAATTTGTTTTCTTTCATTTTCCTTTTTTATAAAGGTAAATTTTTAGAACAAAAAAAATTATATAGTTTTTAAAATTTCTTTTCTGAAAATTTACGAAAAACAGCAAAAAGTACTTGCAAAATCCATAATTTTTGTTTTTTGAAATCCGCACAAAATTCTGAGTAGTTTGAGTGAGTGGTTTGTCCCTCGTGAAAAATTGGAATATTTATATATTATTTAGCATTAATTCATTCTTTGTTTTTGTTTATTTGCAAGTATATGTATATTAAGGCAAAATCCACTATAAAAAACAAGGCTTTTCTTGTTTTTTTTTTTTTGTCAAAACAAATAGTTCATAAAGTAGACTAAATAGATATAACTATGCTCAAGTCATTTTAAGTTAGTTTTTTCTACTTTTCTTTTTATGGTATGCTTTGTTTAATCAAGAACACGACCATTGTTTTTAATATTAATATGTTTCAAGATTTAAGTAAATGCAATGAATTTTCTACATTAATAATTAATTTCAAGCAAGACGTTTCACAGTTGTTATTATTAACATTGAAGACATATGAGCTTTGGGGTAGATTTAACAAGTTATGGTTTAACACTTTGACTTTAAGTTTTATCTAATTGTGCTTACATTATCAAGCATAAATCTTGACGATTTCTGAATGAATACTATATATCAAGTATATGTATATGTAAGAATATTGAGTTGACCATCAACTGTTACTAATTAAGTGAAAACCAAAGACACATTTACGAGCAATAAGCAGCCAAAATTAATGAGAAGCGAATATAGCGAGCGAGTGTTGTTAAACCTGGCTAACTATATAATAGTGTCAGAAGTAGCTTAGCTCAAGCTTACTAGTCTTAATAGACCATTAACGAATAATCCTTATAATGTGCTCAAAACGTCGACATTTCTTTACTCAATTTATTGAGTATTTACTTCCTCGAAGGTAATATGACCGTAGTAGGTAGTGAATACTATATTCGTAGAATTCATGAGCTAAAGAAATTATTCGTAAGTATCGATGGTTACCAGGACTTGAAGGCTAGAAATGAGCATCATCTCGAATGATTTCGAGCTTTTAACATACCATTATACCTCTACACCAGAAACAAAGATGATTGATAAGGAAAGAAAAAACCAATCGTGCCAAGCTCACAATGCAAATTGTGAGTCATCGGATTATGGCCCACAACACCGGATACCGACTCGGAAACGAAAAGGACAAGAGAAGGTTATTAACATCGGAACGGTAAACATGAGAAAGTCAAAAACGTGCTACAAACCTACATCATGGTCATCACAGCACTCCAAGAACTAGTAAGTAAAGGAAATATGTTAAGGCTAAAGATTCGCTACGTCGAAAAATGTGGTCATAAAAAGTACCTTCTTCAGACGGAAAGAGACGCCTCCTGCACAATGAGAAGTGCTGCCGGTTCTGACCACTTTCTATGTACCAGAAGACCTATAAATCCAATAAACATAGAATTGAAGCTTTGAGAATACTGACAATCTCTAGAGAATATAAATTGAAGCTGGGGTACCACCTTGACCAGCTCAATACCGCATCCCTATCTGCTGAAGAACACTGGAATCAATTTTCTACGGCAATCAATAACATAGCAACACAAATGCTTAGTGCACCACTGTCAAAGCTAAAGAAAACATGGTTCGATAGGGACTGGAGATAGCACTGACAAAGAAGAATGAAGCTCAAAGTGATTGGAAGGATGGAATCTTTACTAGAATTAAATTATTGTTCTTCATTTTAAATAGGTTGAGCCGTTAAGGTGTTAGGCATAGGTTAAACATAGCGTGCGAGCCACATTACTTGCTTGCTCGGGTTCCCTTTAATTATTGGAAAAATGTTAGGTTTTTTAAATTAATTTGTTTTATTATTTCAATTTTTCTGAAGTCATCATTTTTTTTTTGACGTTAAAGAATGGGGTTATTAAATTCCTAATTTTTTTAAACAGTCGTTCGTATGTTTTTTAATTCGTGTGTTTTTAATTCGCAGTTAAAATGTATGAAAATGTATTAATGTGTCCAAGAAAGTGAATACAACTTTGTCCAATTGGGCAGACTCCTATTTACTTGATTGCAGCGCGAGCATGAATATTATCAACCTCCCAAGCAAAGTCAATTTCCATGATATAATAAATTTTTGACAGACTCTTTAATTAGTCTACTTAATAACCTCTTGTTAAAAGTAAATCTTGTTTACAGAGACTTTTAATTATTAATATACGACTTAATACAATTCTTTTAGTTTTTCAGTTCAAGTTTTCCCTAATTAGAAATCAATATATAAATGGGAATTATTGGGTAATCATTTAGAAATAATTTATATTTCAAGTTCTTCATATTCTTCAAATATTTCATTTTATTATAATGATTTATATTTTTAAAAACAATGAACTTTGAAAAACTATAAAGTTTTTTCTTGACATAATTTGTTAAGCTTTTAGAAAAAAAATATGTTCCAAACATTGGCTAACTGTTGCGATATTTCTTCCGCAAATATCTTATTGTTAATAATAAAAGTCGTTCAACCAAATACTGTTTTCAGATATTTGTGAATTCAAACTTTGATGATTTAAATTGCTTACAAAAGAAAATGTTAATTTGAAATATTTCACTGCACTACCGAAATAACATAAACTATGTCATATTTACGTTTGAAAGTTGAGTCAAGTTAACTTGAGAACGAAACACCTCTCATTATTACACTTTTTTCACACTAATCGAAATCGAAACTAAAGTACCAAAATCATTGATTCCGAAAAATATTAAAAAGTTTTAAAAAACAAAAAAAAAGGACATAAAACATAGGAAAGAAGACAAAAAGACTACTAAACTACTTACAATCACCGCCATTACCAATGACTTTGCCTAAAACAACACAAACAACAAATTAGCAACGATTTTCAAGAGCGGATATTTACCTTTTGAGCTGACTTGGTAGATGATCCCAGCAATATTCTTGATGGCCTTCTTGATAGCTTTGATCTTGAGTTGGTCATCCAGGACATTTGCCAACAATTGTCCTTTAAGTTTCTCCTTGATAGTTTCAAAAAACACACAGTTGTCCTCGTTGATCAACAAATCATCAGACGAGTTCGATTTGATTTTCTCTAAAGCCAACGCTTTCCCTAACATGTCTACGACCTTAGGACCTAAACTACCCAAAAAATCTTCCAATGCGGTTAATAACCGTAAAACCGCCACCACCGTAAGAGGTTCGTCAGACTCCGGTTCCTCTTCTTTAACGACGGGTTCTTTTTTCCTGTGCTCAGAAGGAATGGGTGACTTGGAGTTCTCCTCGTATTCTTCGTATTTCGGGTATTTTGAGTAAGGAGGGCGATACGGGGCACCGTACGGCGGGTACCCGACTGGTCGAGGATACATTGGTGGGAACCCACGACCATAAGGAGGGTAAGGATACGGATGTGCTGGGTATTTTCTATCCCATTCTCTGTCTCTTGACATCGACCGATCCCTTGACCTAGACCGTGATCTGTGGTCTTTTTTCTTCCTCCGATAACTAGAATCGCTTTCATCGCTCAAAGGACTCAATGATCGACTTAGAGACCTTCTCTTTTTCCTGATATCTCTTTCTTTAGTATCTCTTCGATCTCTAGAGTTTCTTTGGTCTTTGGCCGGAGGATTGCTTTTTACATTGCGATCCTTAGTGTTTCTGCGCTTACTATTAATTTCTAAGAAAGAGTCCTCTTCATCTGAGATGTCAATCACTTGTTCGGTGAGTTTATTCTTAGGATTATCCACTTTGTACTGGGATTTCAAAGCGTCGGTCATCTCCTCCCCATCCGGTGGTAAGCCAAGCTTGAGCTTAATTTCAACCTTCTTTTTCTCAAAGTCTTTGTCATGCAATTCCTTCATTCTTCTTGTCCAAAAAACAATCCATTCGGGCTTGTAATCGTAGTTGTTTGGATCCTTCTTTTGCATTTGCAGTTCTTTATACCTACGGTTCCAGAACTTTTTCCACTCCTCCGGATACATTGGATGTTTCTCGGGATTTTTCTCAAACTCCTTTAATTTCTTGAGCAGATCCTTTTCAGCTAGCTCGGCGGAAAAACGATACTTTTCCCACTTGTATTTCTCCTGCGCAATCTGGCCTGCCTGCAACGAAAGTTCCCTGGGTGACGGGAACGGGTTTTTGTCTTTTAAGTTTTCTTTCTTCGCAGTGGGTTCGTCAAAAGGAGGTGATCTATGGACTCTAGGTGTGACCCGGTAAGCCGGAGACTGTTCTCTCTTCTTCCTCTTCGTGCTCTCTTCGTCACTAGAAATCGCATCAAGGCTTTCGTTCGGAAGCGATTTCGTGTTCAGAGTGACCTTAATAGGGCCCATTCTTTTCACTGGAGGCTTAACAATAGGGGGAGACGGATCTTTTGCTTTGCGTTTTTCGCTACTGCCCGAAGGATCTAAAACCCTACGATCGATAGTGCTGAGAAAAGTCTCACCTCGACGTTCGTCAAAGTGCTCAGAATCTTCAATGTCTTCAGCGATGGAATCGCGATTTTTCTGAAAGTAGGATCTTTCATAGACAAAAGGATATAATCGTCCGTAGCGCTTTTCAATCGCTTCAATTATAATCTGAATTTGGCCAGGAAGGTTAACACGATTATTGTCGGGATACTTGTAAACACTGATTTGCTCGGACACAGTCGGGAAATACTTTTCCAAGTATTTCATGCGATGGTTTAAGGAAATCCAATGAGAAAAAATGGTACGCGGATCACCGCGCTTCTCACACAACAAACACTGGTAAAACGGTTCTTTATCTTTTGCAGAGTAAACTTCGACCGTGAACTCTAACCCTATCAGTGCTCCGGACTTGTACCGATCGATTACCGGTTTTATTTGAGCCGAACGCGACAAATCATCTTCGAACCCAGGCGGAACGGGCTCTCCAGAATGAATGTTCATTTTTTTTTCTTTTATTTAAAGTTTTTTTTTTAATTCAAAATTCACTTTTTAAAACACATTTATTCTTTTTCTTAATTCTCCGATGCAAACACAACAAAATGGCTAGAGGAGAAATAAGAAATTCTTGTTAAAAACGATTGTGTGGGCTTGTGAGAATTGTTGGATTCGTAGGAAGAGTGTTGGAAGATTTGTTTCATAAAAAATAATTCAAAAACACTTACATTTTTGCTGTAATTTGCGAGTTTTCTTTCAAAATTGTGGAGTGGTCTTTTTTCTATACTTCTTTTCTAACTCTTTCCCTCTTACGGATAGAGGGATATAAATGATTTTTGCTTGTTGGGATTTATGTCATGTCAGTCGGAAGTGAAGATGATGATGTCAGCTGGTTAAATTCTATGCTAATCAGTCTAGTAGATGGTGCCTTTTTGAATTTTCATTATATTTTTTAGGTAACTAAAACCCTGTCTTTTTGAACTTTTTGAGGGCTTTAGCGTTTTCCGATTTTTATTAAACTTGTCATATTGGAAAAATTAAAACTTGTTCGAAAAAAGTTGAATAAATTGTACATAATCGTAAATGTCGCAGAAAATTGTAGCCAACAAAACCAAAATCCAACAATGTAAATAAATATAATAGACTAAAAGATATTTAAGTTTGAAATCTGTATTGTTTCTAAGAATAAAATTGATATATTTCAAGACGATTTGACTCGATTTCGTCTTTTGATATTGGATTCTTATGCGGGATTCTTGAAAACCGCCCTACAAAAAAAAAATTAAAATATATTTTAGGTTTAAAAATTCAAGTTTCATATTTTTAATTTAAAATGTTGTTTTTTACGACTTTTCTAATCAGGGATGGCAAACGTAACCATACCGGATAAAGCGTTATAAAGCTTCATTTTGCAATAACGATACCTGAAAAATAACATAACCTATACATTTTTAAATAACCGTTACTTAACGTAACGTTATATATACTATAAAGAAAATAACAACAGCTTAACATTATTTTTTTTTTATATTTGGATTTTATATTTGTTTAAGATAATATATTAATATTATTTACGAACATTTTTAACACTGAAACTTTAGAATTTTCAAATATTCATTTAGAGTAAGGAACATTTTGTTTTTCTAAATTTTGCTATTAAACATTATACATTTTCGAATTGTATTTTTTTTTCAACAAACATTTAAAAAAAATCATTAAAAAATTAAGCGGTTCAGTAGAACTACGCTTCGTAGTCGAACTATGGTTTTTATCATAAAATTGACCCCACTCACAGACTCTAGCTCAATGTTGTTCGTAATCTAATTTAGTTTTTGTTTCAAAATGTTTGAAATTCCATATTTTTGAAAATTATTAAATTAAAAATATTACGTGAATAAAAATATAAATAAATTGTTTAAACGAGAATTTTCTTTCCTAATCATCTCATTAATGATAGCATTTATAATTTTACACTATGATAACTTATACTTCACAAATCATAATTGTTTACAAAATATGATGGAAGAAATTTATATATATAAGACTTTCACAATATTCTCGAAAATACTTCAGAAATTCACACTTTAAATTAAAACAAAAAAATATTCGTTATAACGTAACAGATCAAAGTTAGATACCCAAGTAACCTTGATGACAAGTCATGAATGACGTCATAAAACGGACTTTGTACGTCATTTGGCAATCAACATCCGACGAAGTTTTTGCTTTTAGTGAATTGTTATAAAATTACGGAAATGTGGATTGATTATAAAAGATTTATAAAAAAATCCCTACAACCCAAGTAACCTTGATCCGGACAGTCACGATTTGGTTACTTGGGAAGCAATGATTTCGGCAGACTTTGACCGGCAAATGACGTTAAAAGACCGTCTTATGACGTCATTTTGACGCTGGTCCGACTCATGATTTGGTTACTTGGGTATAACAGTTACTTTGAAAAATTGGGATAACGTAACGATACCCATGCCTGATCAATAACAATAATTCGTTATACCATACCTGTTTCTAATAAACCTTTATAAATAAATACATCAACTTCTTTTTATATTTGATTAATTATCATTTCAATTTCAAGACTATATAGCTTTAAGTGGTGATATTTCCAGAGATACGAAGAGTACCCTAACCTAAGATACCTAAGAGTACCGTGGACTGTGAGGTACATCCAGAGATCCAGACTTCGCAGTCCACAAATAAAAAAAGGAGTAGTTGCAAATAAAACAGTTTTAACACAAATCAACATAACATTAACGATCTTATTTGATATAGTCTTCCCTTTTACTCTTCAATAGAAGAATAATTTGCTGCTTCAGAGATGGTCAGTAATGATACCTTTAATTCTAAGTTCGCGAATATGTTAGAATTCCTAGGCGGCAAAATAGGTTCTTATTTGAATTTAGAATACGTTTACCAAACATATACCTATTGTGACGACCTCGGTCTATAAATCTTCTAAAGAAGCATAGAAGGCATCGGACCTTAACAAAAACCGATTACCAGAATCGACTAAGAACCCAGTTTTCTGCTTTGAAATATAAGCCAACTAGCCGAGTCGCTTCCGGTCGAAATGCTAGACGGCTGACACATCTGAACACCGAACGAACATACAGATACAATGCAAGGAACAACGGCTTAATCTCGTATCGACTAGGAACATTGGTTAATAAAAAAGAATTGCAGAAAAAAGTAAAAATCAGAAGAAATACACAGAGTTTTAAAATGACGTCCGATATCGAGATGAGAATGAATTTGGCAGCTATAAAAAAGACGGACCCATACGCCAAGGAGATCATAGAAAGCAGTGCTCACGTAGCCTTTTACACTTTTAATTCTGCAGTAAATGAATGGGAGAAAACGGACGTGGAAGGAGCGTTTTTCATATATTCAAGAAACGCTGAGCCTTTTCAAAGTATTTTTATCAACAACCGTTTGAACACAAACTCCTTTGTAGAGCCAATCACTGGTTCGTTGGAACTCCAGCCACAGCGACCATTCCTCTTGTATCGCAATGAAAGGTCAAGAATTCGTGGTTTCTGGTTCTACAACAACACCGAGTGCGATCGTATTGGCGACATCATCAAAAAACTGATCGAGGGATGCAATGACAGAAAGGAGAACATCAACAGTCAACCAAACTCGTCTGCAAGTGCTCTTGCAAACATTGTCGGCAACAATAGCGGTCTGAATATGAACAATAATAACTGTGGTGGGAGTCAGGACAACAACTCGATCCTGCATTTGTTGACGAAAGCCCAGGAAAACTACAATTCTTCGCAGCGGAATGGCAATAGTGGAGGTGGCGGTGGGGCAGAACATTCCACTCCCACAGTGGAACAGAACCAGAGGATTCCCCAAACGCCAGTGACCCCATTGAAACTCGAAGAGAATCCTTCGGAGAGTGTTTTAAACTTTTTCGCCAAGGCCAAGCCAACACCCACTTCAGATGTCCCGTTGTTACAGCGGTTGAACAGTTTGAATCCAGTTTCTGTTGACCAGATAGAGAAGCAACAACGGGTCACAACACCAGTGTCAACGGGAGGCGGGGATCTTCTTCAAATCCATTCCAATTTAGTGGAGAACTCTTTCGCTCAGTTTAAAATTGGAATCCCTCAACCTAATGATGTGGAAAACTCCCCATTGGCCAAATTTCTCGGATCCAACAATTTTGGAAGGCCACAGGTAAATACTGCCCCAAATAAACCGGCTCTAATGCCGCCCACAATGTTTGCCACAACATCGGTGAAAGAAGAGACGGTCGAACCGGCTGAGAAAATGCCAGAACCACTAACTCAGACCCAGCTGACTCAAGCCATCTCTTACTTAATGAGAAATGACCCAGGATTCGTTCGCAAAATCCATGAAGCTTACCTAAAGTCCTTCACCGACATGGTAAGCCTTTAAACACAGCTTCTGCTTCCGAGACATCTTACTATGATGATCCAAGATTTTATTCAGAAAGAATTAAATTCATTCATTGATAATCCCTGAAGACTCTTGTTTTTCCTGTTTCAATTTCTGCGATATAATTTTTATTTCAGTAGACGAAATTCGATTCGATTTATCTCAATGAAAACCAACAAAACAAAATTCCTAAATTATATTTGATGTTTTCCTAAGAAAATTATGTCTAAATTTTCAAATAATATTATATAATACAATACCGTACAACCAACCAACATTTTAAACAAATAAACATTTTTATTTATATGCAATGAAGTTTTGTTGTAGAATTATTTTTCAAACTATTTTTTACGATAATCAAAAGGCTTAAGGACTGCAGTTTTTTGTAAACAAGAATTACTACTTTTTGTTTAAAATAGCTGACTCGACACAGTTACTTGAAACTATGAAACGTTATTCGTCTAAATCTAAACCGTTATCTTAAGGAGATACTTCTTCCATCACTTTAGCGGTGCCATAATATTGAAGGTTTCAGATTTTGTTTGTAAAGGCCATTACAAAACCTTTCTTGGCACTCATTTGTCCATACCATTCTCATTCAATCAATTAAGTACTCTTTCATTCATACATGTGCTGAAATATATCATGACATAGGTTTCAAAGAGCTTTCATAATGTATATGTATGGCCAAGTAGATTTTTCTACTTTAGATATCGAGCCTTTTTCACCACCTGTCGGTCCACACCTTATTAAGTCATTAACGACCTTAGATTCGACAGTGTGATGTAAGTCATTTCAGAGCAGCCTAACTATCAACGCATATGGTTAAGTTCTCCTTAGTCTGATTTTGATTTATCGGTAAAAATTACTACTTCGAAGAGGCTTCATTTAATTTCAAAGAGTACTCTCTAAACATAGTTGTGGTCACAGAATTGGACGAAGAAATTCAGAAATGGAAGGTTACATAGAAATAGCCTTAGAGGAGATTTTTTTTAAGTGTTAAAGTAGAAGCAATACAAACTGTTCATTGCACCTTTGTAAGTGTTTTCATCTTTTCTAGATTCATGCTGTGCCAACATTGAAGAGCACCGTAAATAGGAACGATCGCCGTAAATATCCAGATAAGCATCTTTGGTGATAGACTACAAATTTTCCCGAAGATAGTTCTGCTTGCATTTTCATTCCAGGTTGGTTGATGTGGTAGACTGCAATTGAGTCCAGCAATTGACAAACTTGAAGTTGTCGTTTTGAATCATTCCATGATAGCTTAGAGTCAATAATTATACACGATCCAAAGTTGGGTTACATAAACCAATAGAATTTCGCTTTTTGTAAACATCCTAAAATCCGTGTTGAATGAACATTTCAGCGATCTGCTCATTTGCTGACAGATTTTTTGTAGGCAAAGAGCATTTATAATAGAAGCAACAACCTTTATTCTATTAAATATAGATTTATCACCACTGAAGACTGGATATAACTGCACATTGTGAAATCATACGATTTAAAGAGACACAAGAATTCAGTGGGGATTTTATTGCTTTAGTGGAAACATTTATTAAAAGCACTCTCGATATCAAGAAACATAATGAGAACAAATAGCTTTAGGTCGATCCTTGACGGCCTCACGAAGAACCGTCTCCACATATTTACCTTTTATATAAGCATATGTATATAGTTGGTTGGTGTAGGTGCTAGCACTCTCGCCTTCTAGTCTGACGATTCTGAGTCTTGTGAGTCGGATATAATACCTAACGCCATGCCACCATCTGATATACAAAAGCAGCTGGTAAACACATAGGAAGCAAACATTCCTTAATATCACTGCTACACATTGAGTCACCTTTGACTCGTTGTGTGATTTAGTTTCTTATATTATAAATCATATGGCAGGGTAATTTTGTGGTGGAAATTTGAGAGGGGGGTTAGGGAGTATTTTAGATTCTGTTTCTGGGTTTGTCGTAATTTTATGTTCTACGAGCTTTATGTGAAAATGTATTTTTTCCTAAAACCAACCAACAACTCCAAAATTAAACAAAAAAAAAGTCATCTACAAAAATACCATGAAGTTTAAAATTAAATATATTAAAACAGATTGGACAGAGATTTTTTTGGGGTACGAAATTGTGAGTTTAAATTTGATTTACCCAAGAAAGAACAATTAAACAAATATTTTCCGAGAGAGAAATTCTCTTCAGTACAAGCTACAATGGATCGAGAAACATGCCTTTCTTTTGGTTCGGGTTTTATTTTAAATAATTTAGTGTCATGGTTTGTGTTTCATACAAACTTTTTGAAATTTTTCAGTTTTGATTTTTTTCTCTGAGATAATTTTGATTGACTTGTACTTGTCATAGACAAATATTTGAGTAATGTCCTATCTGCTTTAATATACCATCTGTAATAAATAAAAGTAACTTTGCGTGGGATTAAATCACCTTAATTAAAAAATGCAAAAAAAAATTTTGAATTATATATTCCAAAAAACAAAAACAAAAAAAACAATATAACAAAAAGATATTTTGAGTGAAAATTTAAAATGTTCTTTTAGAAGTTCTAACAACTCCATATAACAAGCCATAATATAAAAAAAACCATCGTAGACTGATTCAACAAATAAAAAAAAAATTGAATTGAAAAAGTAAATAAAGTACTTTAAAGTCAATACCTTAAATAATAACACAAAAAAGTATCTATACTAAAATTTCATAAATAATGAAAAAATACACTCAATAAATAAAAAATACATCATCACAAAAAGCTAACAAGATATTTGAATTATATAACAAAAACTAACAAAATATTTAAAAATGTATAATAATGTTTAAAACAAAACAGGAACACATACTTATAATTAGCAAAAAAATAATTAAAATTAAATTATGGTCATTTTGAAAATGTTATAATTTTCTAAAAGTTAATGAAAAAATAGAAGATAAAATGTCTTCAATATCTTTCAATTCAAAATATAAATTTTCAAATAATCGTAAAATAATTTA
>JXPG01047587.1:0-14423 GCA_001015175.1 Megaselia abdita | reverse complement strand
ATCTGGTGTCGACCAATAACATTTCTGTTTACGTCAATTTGTAGTAGTCNGTCATCGCATGTCAATATCGGATAATGTTTATCCCTTCAAATATTCGTTACAAAAGGTTTACGTCAGACGGACGGACAAAGCGAGTACATAAGGGTATTTTTTTCAAAAAAAACCTTAGAAAGACTATCACTGTTAAAAATCGAAGTGTAAATCGTAACACCTCAATGGGTGTAGCAAAAATTATACGTTTTGAGGTGTAATGTCTACACTTCAAAAAGTGTAGCCATTTTTATAACTGCAATAGAATACACGTCAATAATTATAAAGAAGTGTTTCAGGCAAAAAATTTCAAAAAATATTTACACCTGCAGTTTTAAAACTTACACGCTCAGAGGTGTAATGCTATATGTACACCTCAAACGTGTAAATTTAACACCCCGATTTTTAACAGTGTTAGTCACTTTTGCAACTTTTGTTGATAATGATCTACGGCCCAGTGTGTTAAGGAAATGACTGGAGGTTCAACCACGATCTCTATCAGCTTTATAATAGGCAAAGGCTTCGCTGGCTTGGATGTATAGAAGAAGAGCTTCATGTAAGGGTATCAACAACTGGAAAAGTACCGCCATAAACCGAGAGATGTGGAGAGCGGTAGTCGATAGGTTTAGTTTCCTCACTTGGGATCGGACGATTATACTTTGAATTTTTAATTTTTTTTTAAATTCTTTATTTTTAATATTTATTTGTTCTTGCTATTGGTCTTTGTTTTTTTGTAATTATTATAAAATTCTATTTTTTTAAAATTTATTTCTTCATGATATTTATTGTTTTTGGAATTTCAAGTTTTCATTTTGCTCTTTCTTTTTTTTTTTTTATTATTTTTTTTTACCTTTCTTAAATATTGAGGGTATTTGTTGTTTTAATGAAGCTTAAGAAATCGTTTCTGGACATTTTGAACCTATTTCCATCCCATAAAAACGATTCTACATATATTTTCTGAATCCTCTCAAGATTCCCCGTCAAACAAAACCCATTTTTAATATATTCGCTATTATAAATAATAAAACATTATTAAAACAAAAAAAACTAGAAAGAAATTTAAAACAAATCATGTAAGGTACACTAAAATACATCCTCCAAAACCAACGACAACCTTCTGCGCTATGTAATTTTTCGATACATTCCAAATGGAAAAATATAGATAAGGTGATGTGAGCCTGAATTTTATCTGTTGCACAGCGGATCTCTCTTCAAGGAATGGTGATTTAGATGAAATGGTTATTTTTATTAAACTCTATAATTTCATAAGAGCTTTTTGGAATGAAGAAAATGTTTTGCATTTTTTCATATTCTCTTTCGAAAAATTCTTTACAAATGAATCCATTCCATTTGATGGATTGCAATTTGACTTAATTTATATCGGAAGATAATTAAAATATTCAGATCGCATATGCTGAATATTTTCGTTCCGTTTCAGTGAGAGTATGAAAATGAAACTACGGATGCAGAAGCAAAAGTGAGTACTTTTAATATATGTGCGATTGACGGTTCAGTTTCGGGGTATTGAACAAACTAGCAGTTCACAGAAATTTTTGTTCGCGATTTTTATAGATTTTTTAAGTATACGAATCGGTCCTTAATTTATTTCCAGTCTAGTCCTACAAACAAAAAACTTCCCATAATATCTAGATAGACTTGAGTTTTCCATAATTAATATCTCTTACAAGTATTCATTTTTATTTCTCGGATAACCTTTTGTTATTTCAATTGGAATATAAAATTTTTCAATTAAAAAATGCATAATTAATTCGAAATTCACTCGACTTTATTTATTTATCACGTGGCTGCGATTTAATTACTGCCTCACTTTCATGGAGCTTCGGTTTTTAATAGTATTTAACTTGTAATCAGTCCGCTCTTTTACAATCGGTTTGACTTGATTGCTTATTGGATATGGGAATCTATTTTCACCTGATTATTTTAAGGGTAGAATTTTTCTCTTATATTAGCTTTAGTCTTCAACCTACTTTCAATGAACTTCATTGTCCCCATTACATTAACTTTTGAAAAATCGACTTAGTCATTCGTTTAAATGGCCATAAAACGGAGAGAAATCCACAAATCATAGTTTTTAAAGATATTCTGTCTACACAAATTTTCGCAACGTAATTGAATTCATACACACCCTTAGTCCTTAATCCTTAGTCCACACATCAGAGCGAGAAAGAAAAAAACAATATCCACAGAACCAATAAAAGTTTTATTGTAATGGAAATCCTGTGTTCGAAAACACGATTAATAGCTGCCCAGTATGCAGTCTTTTCCCGCGTCTATGAAGATTTCAGATCCAACTTTCGCAGCAACGTTAAAAACGAGATTGCTTGAGTAACGACTGAAATAAATCTGGAAAGGTCCATGGGGTAGAATTTCCCCGCTGACATTACAATAGGTCTCTTAGCGTTAATGAGGAATATCAATATGTCTTTCTGTATTAAATCCAAGTGTTCATACCAGTTTGACCTCCAGAATGCCATATTCACTTTGACACTTTGCTCTTTTAAAGTTTGACCGAAGTATGTGAACATGAGTAGTTCCAGCAATGTCAACGATGAATAGTTTAACAGGTTAATGCCTCGGAAAACCGATTTTTCACTTGTTACCTGTGGGGTGGAAGGATTCTATTATTTTTTATATCTTTCTTGGAAGAAATTTTTAAAAAAAGATTTAAATGAATTGTTTGAGTTGGGAATGGTTTTTTTATTTATATAAAAAAATTGTAAAAAAGATTTTGTTTAAATAGAGTTGGATTTGAGTTAATTTTTTACAAATATATGTATTTTGTAATAGTATGAATTCAGTTAATATAAGAATCTTCATCATTCGATTAAAAATATAATCTTTGTTAATTTTTGTTTCTAAATTATATTTCAAGATATTTTTCTTAATTTATCTTTTTTCTCAAAATAGTACAATGTTTTAAAATGTTTAAGTTTTGAAGAATTTTATTCAACAAAATATATTTATTTTTAAATTATCTTGAAATGTATTTAAGAAAAAAAAAATATATAGTATAGTATAGATTTAGTTTTTTTTGTATTATTTTGCAATTTTTATACTCGAATGTTTATATTGAGTTTTTGATGAAATAAATAAATGTGCATGAAATATGCTATAAATCTTTTTGAAACTTATGAAGTGTGAATAGGTATTAAAAAATTTCAGAAACTGTTAGGAAGATTTAAATGTTCTTTAGCTTCAGCAAAAGAATAAATATATTATAATTGTTTTGAAAAAAATATTAAGTTCAATTAAAAAAAAATATAAAAAAATTACTTAAAACTTCAAAAAAAAAGCGAAAAATAATAATAATAAAAAAAAAGAAAACCAAATAGTTTTTTAAATACAAGTTTTACACCAATACATCGAAAGAAAAAATCGCAGACTTTTTTAACACAAAAGTGCTGAATGATAAAAATTTTCAAAATGTGAAAAAAATCTGATTTAGCCATTTTAAATTGTTAAAAGGTGTGGAATTTTTTAATTTAACCATTTAAATTAGTTAAAAATTTTTAGCACAAAGTGATTTTTTAAATTTTAAAATATTAAATTAATATAAGGTAAGTAAATTAATTTTGAAAACCTATTTTATTTTGAAAACAACATTGAAATACTTTATAGAAATGTTATATAATTTTTACATTTTTGAAACTAATTTGTTTTAAATTTCACATTTACATATTTTTTTAAAAATTAAGTTTTTATTTTTGAAATCTTATTTATTTTTTATTTTGTTGTTAAAAAATTTCTTGATTTCCATATTATTGAAAATTTTGAATTTATTATCCATGTTTTATTTAAAAAAAAAAATTAAAAAATTACAAAAAACTCAAAAATTCTAACTCTAATAATAACTTAATAATCTTGAATTTAATTTATTTATCTAACAAAATTTTAAATAAGTTTTTTATATTTTATGAAGTTTGTGCTAATAATTCGAGTTTTTTTCTAAATTGTAGCACAATTTTCTCTTGGTGTAGAAAACAAAATCAAACAAAAACCAAAACATAAAAAAAATTAAGAATCCTAGGGAAACGAACTCCAAGAATATAAATTACATTTGCAGCTCAAATTTCAACTGTAGGACATTGCTAGTTTTTTTGTTTAAATATTTATGAAAAATTACTTTTATGATGTATAAATTACTGATTTAAAAATATTAATTTCAAATATTTGAAAAATATGGAAATTAATATTTAATATAAAATCTGTACTTTTTTGTAATTTTTATTTTTTTTATGTTAAATTTTAAAATTTAGAAAATGTACAAAATATCGTAAATATGGAAGAAAATAAAATCATCAAAAATTATAAGGTTTACACAATTTTTCAAAGTAATCGTTATTTCTAGCATTTTTGGTTAAAAGTTAACACAAAGTGTGGATTGTTTTCGGATTTAGCCATTTTCAATGGTTGGTGAATGTTTTGAATTTAACAACTTAAAAATGTTTTTTATCACAAAGTTTTTAGCTCAGTGACAAATTTTTAGCACAATTTTCTCTCGGTGTAATTACACATATATCTTTAAATTTCGTATTTTGCAAAAAAAAATCTTTAAATTTACAACACTTGTTTCCATTTTATATTTATTTTTAAATTAAAATACCAAAAATGTTATGTTGTAACATTTGAGAAATATTTTTAAAATATCAAAGAAAAAATCATTAAATTAATTAAAATTCTTCATTTCATTCAAATAGTTAAAAACAAAATTTGTTAAACATTAAATCCAAAAAATGTTCAAAAATAAATATAGATTTTCAAAAATAAAAAAACATTTTTCATATTTGATTTATATTAATATAATTAACTGATATTAAAATGTTTCTAATTAAAAAAAAAAAAAAAATATTTAAAAAAAATGTAAGATAAATAAATAAATTGATTTCAAGATTATTGGGTTATTTTAAAGTTAGGATTTTTTAGTTTTTTGTTATTTAAAAAAAAAAAATTTAACAGGGATAATAAATTCTAAATTATCAAAAATATGGAATTCAAGATTTTTGAAAAAATAAGATTTAAAAAATAAAAACTTAATTAATTTAATTATAAAAAAAATATATAAAAAGAAATTGTTTTTAAAATTAATTTACCTTACCTTAAATTTATATTTTAAAATTAAGATTTTCATAAATATTAAACAAATATTTTCATAAATTTTAAAGCACAAAAAAGGAATGTAATGTTATCTCATCTTAAAAACTTTAAAATTTCAAAATTTGAAAGAATAATGATATTTAATATTTCAAAAGTTATAAAAATCTGTATTTGCAAGTTTTTATTGTTTTCTTTTTTGTAAATTAAACGTAAGGTTATAATATACCGATTCACACAAAATAATATGAATATAAAAATTCAAAGAAAAAATATTTGAAAAATAGTTCAAAACCAAGACTTTTTTTGCCGAATAAACTTTTAAAAAGTGAACTATGGAAATATCTATTCTCAAAATGAGTCAAGAATCAGTAGTTAGTTTTAAAAGAACCAAGACTTTTAAATATTCAATTAAAATTAAAAATGATCTTTCGANTCAAAGAAAAAATATTTGAAAACTTGTTCAAAGCCAAGACTCTTTTTGCCGAATAAACTTTTAAAAAGTGAACTATGGAAATATCTATTCTCAAAATGAGTCAAGAATCAGTAGTTAGTTTTAAAAGAACCAAGACTTTTAAATATTCAATTAAAATTAAAAATGATCTTTCGAAATATAAGGTAATATTTCCCAAGTAGAGTTCACTGAATCTCTCTATTCCAAGTATTTCTCAATCGTTTTTTGATGAAACATATACGATCTCTCTATTCCAAGTATTCTTCAATAGTTTTTCAATTAATCAGATATGTTCTCTCTATTTCAAGCGACGTTCTTTATTTTTCAATTTCGTGTCACTGAAAGTGAAATGCGTTTTTTCAAGTACGATTTTTGGGGTACTTTTTCAAAGCAACATTTTTCAGTTTTATTCTCTTTTTCTTTTAATTTTAGAGGTGTTTTATTTTGTGTGTATGTATAATTAAAAATGAATAAAAAGTTCATTATACAAATCGACAGGGATTTCCATATTTTGAACAAACTACACGAAATGTTCGTTGTAGACTCGAATAGACTATACACTAATTTTCTTATGACCGGTATTGATATTTTTGAAAAATTTGAAGGTATTTTTGGGAATGTTCAAGAGGATATATTTCGCAGTTGGAATAGGACAATGATAGGCTACTTTATGTAACGTTACGAGAAGGCTTGCGTTACTTTTTTGATGAATTTACAAGGAAAATTTCTATTTCTACAATATTACTACTGTTGAAAGGGGAAGTTCTGCAAAACAATAAATACCATACAAAAAACAAACAAACCAAATAGAACTATGAATACAAATTTGAAACATAAAACAAATAAAAAGTATAAAAATTCTAAAAATTCTAAAAGTTCTGCAAAACAATAAATACCATACAAAAAACAAACAAACCAAATAGAACTATGAATACAAATTTGAAACATAAAACAAATAAAAAGTATAAAAATTCTAAAAATTCTAAAAGTTCTGCAAAACAATAAATACCATACAAAAAACAAACAAACCAAATAGAACTATGAATACAAATTTGAAACATAAAACAAATAAAAAGTATAAAAATTCTAAAAATTCTAAAAGTTCTGCAAAACAATAAATACCATACAAAAAACAAACAAACCAAATAGAACTATGAATACAAATTTGAAACATAAAACAAATAAAAAGTATAAAAATTCTAAAAATTCTAAAAGTTCTGCAAAACAATAAATACCATACAAAAAACAAACAAACCAAATAGAACTATGAATACAAATTTGAAACATAAAACAAATAAAAAGTATAAAAATTCTAAAAATTCTAAAAGTTCTGCAAAACAATAAATACCATACAAAAAACAAACAAACCAAATAGAACTATGAATACAAATTTGAAACATAAAACAAATAAAAAGTATAAAAATTCTAAAAATTCTAAAAGTTCTGCAAAACAATAAATACCATACAAAAAACAAACAAACCAAATAGAACTATGAATACAAATTTGAAACATAAAACAAATAAAAAGTATAAAAATTCTAAAAATTCTAAAAGTTCTGCAAAACAATAAATACCATACAAAAAACAAACAAACCAAATAGAACTATGAATACAAATTTGAAACATAAAACAAATAAAAAGTATAAAAATTCTAAAAATTTAATTTAAAAAAATAAAATAAATATTTAAAATGTCAGTTAAAAATATAACGAAATTAAATAAAACTTCTTAACTAAAAAAATGACCTAAAATAAAACAAATCAAAAAAATAATAGAAGAATTGTAGAGAATCCAAGACGAACCAATACCCCAAATATAAAACTGTCATAAATAATAAAAAAGAAATACCAAGGAGAATCAAACAAATAAAATTTATAAAACATTATGATGGCAACAACATACAAATAATTACAAATTATATATTTTGAATAAAAAATATTTAAATTGAGCTTTTCGGTTATATTTGATTTAAACTATCTATTTAAAGTTCTGTTAATTTATTTTTTTAATTCTTGGTATAAATTGAAGAAAGAACACCTTTTGGATAAAATATTGAAAAACATTGAGATTGTTTTCATTGATTGTTTGATTTGAATATTTGTAATCATGAAATCATTAATTATTGTAAATTAAAAAGAATGAAAAACTTTAAAAATCCTAAGATTTCTATGTTTCTACAAATTTGTTCTCTATTTTGTTCGTGTTCTTCTATACTTATTGTTATTTTTAAAGCATTAAAATCCTCTTTTTTAGGTTGTTGGAGAAATAATATTCAAAATATATTAAAATCAATTGCATCTGTCCGTCTTAATGTCTTATAAAAATTCTCGTCATTTCTGAGAATTCAAACATTCAAACACGATTTTGACAGTTCGACGAGTAAATTTGAACAAAATTCTTAAAACTACCTTAAACCAACCAATACTTCAAAAATTAAAGACAAGAACAGTTGAAAACGAACAAATACTTAACTAATTATGAAATTAAAAAATAAATTAAACTTTGTGTGAAACACCCTCAAAAATCAACTAATAACTCTAGCAATTAAAACAAAAAATTAAACAACAAAAATAAGAAATTAATAAAGTATATTTTCACATTACAATTGTTAACAACTCCCTAAGACCCTCACATAATAAATTATAATAATAAACAATAATAATAATAACATTAAAAATAAAATAAGCTCATACCTCAATAAAGAAAAACAAATCTACTCATCTTCCTAAAATAAAATTAAAATATTATGAAATATAAAAATAAAAATAAAATAAAATACAATAAAATAAAATAATTGAAACATAAAAATTAAAATGTTGAAATCTCTAAAATATTAGACTCAATTATATTTGTATTTTTTAATTTTTTTACTGTATTTAATTATTTTAATGTTTACTATTATTTCTTTAATTCTATAAAATATAAAAAAGTTAAGTTTTATTTAATTTTGTTAAAATTTATTAATTTTTAATATTCTTTGGTTGTTGGTATTGATTTATCGTTATTTTCTTGTTTACTTGATTTTTTTTGTCTTTTTGCTTTTTTGTATATTTTTGTAAATTTTTTTAATACTGTTGATTAATTTTTATATTATTTAATTTTATGTGTTTCAGTTAATTTTATATTGTTTTATTTTTTTAATGTTTGTTGGTTTTTGAAGCAGTATGACATATTTAAAATATATATTTTTTTATGAATATTCTACACACAAAATAAGTGTGCTACACAATTTAGTGACAAAATTAAGTGAACTTATTTACTACAAAAATATATATGTATATAAGAGCTTCCAAAGAGCTCTTCTATGCATAATTTGGATAAATCAAGCATTGTTTAAAACTTTGGTAATTTTGTGTTTAAGTAATAGATGATGCTTAGTACTCAAAGCGGAATCAGAGTGCCAAAACAAAATTATGATATATTCAGAGTTAATAGTTGTAAGACTATTATTTAGTTTATCAAAAAAGCTTTCTGATATTTTAGATCCCAAAGGAATCTTGTCACACTATTCCGGAGTGAATATTTGATGCGTCTCGTACAAATAGTGTTGACTATAGATCTTGAGTGCAGTACTAAACTTTTCAATTTTGAGATAATTTTTGAGTATTCTTTCACAACTTCTTTTTTGTCTCGCTAATTCTAAAACAACTTTACAAATAAGTTGTTTCAAAATTTTTCTTTTATATATGTTTTGTTTCTTTTTTTTAAATTTTGTATATGTTTTTTTTATTTTGTGCTATTAAATAATCATATTTTTCACTAATTTAAAACTTTCTTAAAGTCTTACGTTAATTTTGTATTTTTATCCGGTTTTTGTTCTTACTTTTATAAAATGTATTTTTGTTTTATTTACTTTATTCACAAAAATAATATTTTCGACACAGACAATTTACAGTGGTACCCCTTTGGATTTTTTGGAAAATTTTCAAATATCTGTTTCTGTCACTGAAATGTCTTGATAAACTTAAATTAACTTCGTAAAAGAAAAGTCTGATTAAAAAAACCTTTGGATTTTTTTGGAAAATGTTAAAATTTTAAAATATAGTTTTTTATCACTGAAATGTATTAATTAACTTTTAAAAAAAATCTTTATCTTTGAAGAAGAAAAGTTAAACCAAAAAAGCAATTTTCCAAAAAAAAAAAATATTTTTTTTTTAAATGTATTAAAATTTATGAAATATTTATTTCTGAAATTAATTTAAATATTGTTTTTTTTTCTGCTGAAAATGTTAATATGTTTATGTTTTCTCTATTTTGTTTTATTTATAGAACAAAAAATTAAATTCTTTTTGTATATATACTTGATTTAAATTTAACAATAAATGCCACTTTAGTTCTTTTAAGGATTTCTTATTGATTGTTTTGAAATTTAAAAATAAATAGAAACAAAACATTTCATTTAAATTAAGTTATTAGAGCTTTAAAAATGGTTTTAAATTAAAAAAATCCAATTTAAAAGCTTGAAATACTAACATTTCAAAATGTTTAAAACAAAACAAATAAAAGTAAATGTAGTTATTTAAAAATAATAATTAAAAATGTATGTATTTTGCTTTTCAAAATTAAAGTTATTGTTTTGATTTTTTTTAATGTTTTCTTTTATAGTGTTAGATTACAAAATTGTAAAAAAAAATAAAAAAATTTCATAATGTAAGATTTGAAAATGTCTAGATAAAACTTGATGGAAAATCATAACCACTTAAAACCAATGGAATTTTATATTATCTACTTGAAATTAATTGTTTTATCTAATTCATTTTTTTGATATGGTCTTGAAATAAAAAATCAGATTTTGTTACAATAAAACAATAAAAATATTAAACTAAATTTACATTTTTATATAAGTATAATGAAAAAAAACTAAACTAAATTATAATGAAAAAATCCCAATATTCTTAATTTCCAAAAACCCATTTCCATAAAATAATAAGAAAACAACAAAAGTAAAAACACAAAACCCCAAAAACAAAAGAAATTCCAACTTACCATGAGAAAAGCGAGGAAACATAGTTGTATAGTAACTTGCATCGATTTCACCCAACAATAAGGGAAATATAAGTTTTCAAACTTTTTTGCGGCTTCAAGGATAAACTGGTGATGTTGTATACACTTTTGAAAGTTTCTTTTCAGAAAAATTTTATAGTTCGTGTTGTCTATTACTGAAAACTTTGGCTTAACATTTGTGACAATAGATTCCTCGCTATAAGCATATTCATCCACATCACTCGCACATTCATGCTCTGGTAACGGTTTATTCGCCATCCTGTCGGTTTGGTAGTACACATTTTTCAAACTTGCGAAAAGGACATCCAATTGACCACACAAAACTATCACCAACGCCATAAACAAACCGGATCCATTGCCAAAGGCTAATCCAACACCGTATTGTCCGAACAATTGAAGGAAATAAAGGGTCTCGTAAACCACCGGAGTAGTTGTTTCAATGGGATACCAACAATTCAATGGTAGAACACGTTTTCCACTTAGCAAAGGAACCAATCCCCAACTCATTACACCAGCCATGCACATAACTGTCCAAACAACAGTCAATCTCCTTTGTGTTGTATTCGCTTTAACTGATTCAACGAATGTCATCCCTTCCAAGGACCTCTCTCTCTGGTTCCTGTCAATGAACTCGAGGATTTCGTTAAGGGCTTTCTGTCTTGAAATCCAGTAGACAAAGGTGAAAGTTGAGAATCCGTAGATAATCGTAGCCATTGCAGTGTCGCAAATGGATTCTAGATTCCTCGCCTTGAACTCATCGTATGTCTTCTTCGCGTGCAGAACCATCAGGTGAAAAACAGCAAGAAAATTGATAATTACCCAAGACCATGATACTATCTTCAGTTTCTCGAGGAGGATTTGCCCGTTATACTTGAAGAGGAGTACGAGCGCATAGAAAATGCCATGTCTTCTTTCGTGTTCTGCGATCATAATTCCTTAATGAAGTGATTGGTTTGATAGATTTATAACCTTTTATTTCTTTTCCTTTTTTTTTTTTAGTGAGAAGAATAAGAAGACTAGTTTTTAATTACAGTGAAAAGAAAACTTTCCTCTTTGAAAATTGAGAAATTAATATTTACTTTTCCGTTACTTTGACTGTCTGAGGGATGGAAAGTAGATTCTGAGTGTTTTAATTTTAAGAAGTCACAACTTTTATATAAGAATAAAAGTCTTCTGTTTTTAATAAGCGGTTTAAACTCCTTTATTATATGGAAAAGGATAATTAAATCATGTTACTGTCATTACCTGAAAACCTGTTATTAACACCTTTAAATAAGGGGTTGTGATTTTTTTTACATGATTTTCTTGATTTTTGGTTGTTGTGTTATACTTGACATTATTACCGACGCCATAGTAATATGATACGGGAGAGATTGAAGGATAATGGAGTATTAACGTTATACACGCTTTAGGGTTTCACAGAAAATCCCCTTTTCAAACAGAAATTATTGAATACCATAAAATGGATTAATAATCAGTTTATTCCAAAATATTTATTCATTTAAAATTTAACACTAAACACTTTCTTTCAGAAGCATTAATCTATGAATTCAAGTATTATTTTTGAGGAGTTCTTAAGTAAAAATTAAAACCAATTCGGACGGACAGACACAAGGAAATAATATAATTATATAAGATTTGGGGTTTGAAGACTCAAACTTGAAAATTGGGTAAGATTTAACTAAAAAGTAAAATAACATAAAATTGAAGTTTGATGACAGATGGACAAAGCAAATACAAAAGTATATTTTTTGGTTCGAATTTTTAGACGAAAATTAAGTCTTCAGATAAGTCCAGCAATACTATTCATTGTGTTAACTGATATTCTGATGAACCTTTATAGTTAAAAGACGGAACTTCGATGCTCACCATCATTATTTTGTTGTTGTTACTTTTAGATTTATTGTTCTTTTTTAAAGCTTTAAAACTCTTATATCTATGATACGTTGACACATTAAAATTATTTAGCTAATTTTCTTATTTTTTGTAGATAAATTTACTATTAAATTCCTTGTAGTAAATTTTAAAAGAAATTATAAATGTAAAATTTAGCTATTTGAGTTCGAATAACATTAATTTTTTGTTGCTTAAATAGCAAAAATTAAAAATGTTAGTAAATATTACTATAGTTATCTCGTTATTTATTTTATAAATAGCAAAAAAAAAAAGTATGATATATTACTGAGAAGGTAAGCTAAAGTATCAAGTTCGAATTCCAATAATATGAGATGTTTTATTTATTAAAAATCACTAGAACTTATCGTCTTACAAATGTAATAAGCGTCAAATTTTCAAAAACTAAATTAAAAGTAAAATAATAAATAAAAGTAACATACAATTGTTAGTTCAATTTAACTTCAGAAAATATATAATATTAATAATATTTACCGCGACCAACTTAGAATATATAAACGTTGCTCCGCATATTATATAATCTTTCACTCATTAGATCCTCGCCAAAAAGTTTGTTTTGGATTCATTGTTATTACGAACATTGTATCTTTCAATTATTTTTTTCAATTCTGTTAAAATTTAAGACTGTAATTAAGTGTTTCTGAAAAAAAAATTCTGTCCGAATTGATTGATTTAAACGATTGCTGGAGTTAGTGGGAGAATGCTTGAGTGAGTAAGGAGTAGTGAGTGAATGAGTACGTGAGCGCATGATTAATTGTATGAGTGCGTGAGTAAGTGTTTGCTTCAGTGAGCCAACAAAATTTATCATTGAAACATGAATAAATCATTTAACAAATTTCAAGAAATTTTATTATTCAAGTTCAACAAATGTTTTTTTAAATTCTTTTGGAAATAATTCAAAATTTCCGCAATCCAATATATAAAAGTGAAATCTGTAAGTATACAATTCAACACGCTGTGATCCTATTTTGACCAAACTTGTTCACTGAAGTCCCAGTGAACAATTTCCTTTCTTTAAGATTTCTAAAAGAAGTCTTTTCGAAGAAAAAAAGCAGTCTAAAAGAAGTTTTATTTGTTCGTCTTAAAGAAGTTTGAATAATTACTTTTTTTTCGGGCTGAAGTTGTCTAAAAGAGTTGTTTTATAAATTCTTTAAGAAGAGTTCTTCATTCTTCTTAAATATTCTTTAAGAAGTCTAACAGATTTCTTGAAACATTCTTTTGAACGTATGAAGTTATATATTAGAATAATTTTTCAATCTTCTTAAAGTGATCTAGAGAGAGCAAAACATTCCAACAATTTTGGACTTGTAAAATTACATATAAAAATTAAAATTAACAAATTATTGTTTAATTAGAAAATCCCAACTATTCATAAAAAAACAAGAAATTTTATTACCCAAAATTGTAAAAACATATAAAAACATTAATTTTGAATTTAAAAAAATACATAAAAAAGGAAAGAAAATTAAAAAAATAATTAGACAATCCCGAAAAAAAAACAAACCTTTCTATTGGTAAAAAATAAAAATACCTACAAACATTTTAATTTAAAAAAAATTATAACAATTTTCGAAGTATACAAAGCTTTTACATAAAGAGATAGAAAACTAAATGAAGCGGTGCAGTAGAACTACGTTCCGTAGTAGCACTAGGGTTTTTTTATTTTAAATGAATTATAAAATTACTCAACATACAGTCTCTGGCCGATCCTCACTTCGAATAATATATTAGGAACCATAATAATCATACTAGGAATCGTAAAGTCCATAAAAATATATTTGTCTTTAATTCCCCCTTTCCTACGTCCATGTATTTCCACAATNCCGTAGTAGCACTAGGGTTTTTTTATTTTAAATGAATTATAAAATTACTCAACATACAGTCTCTGGCCGATCCTCACTTCGAATAA
>JXPG01047573.1:668-11875 GCA_001015175.1 Megaselia abdita | reverse complement strand
TAAAAGTTTTTAATAAAAGTTTTTAAAAATAGGAATGGCAATAGTAGTACATTTTTTGACAAAATAGAGGAACAATAGTTTAATAGTTGCTATTTCAAATTGTTTTAGTAAAATAAGCAAAAACAGTAAAAAGAATTTAATTTTTATTAAAAAAATGAAAACAATTTTAGAATTTAAAATGTTTATATCTAGATTTTAAAATTTAAGTTTTAGAATAGAGTATCAATACTTAATTTTAAAATTTAAAAGTTTTTTAAAACTTCCTAAAACTTTAATTTTAAAATTTAAAACGAAAAACTAAAACAATTCAAAAGTTTCTGAGATTTGAACCCAAGACTTCGGCTTTGCAGAAGAGTGCGTTACCCAAACGCCCAAACTGTGCCTTGATTAATAACGAAAATAAGACACTTTTCATAATACTTTAAAATTAAAGTTTTAAATTTTAAAACTTACGTTTAGCTTCATTTTAAAATTATTTTAAGGCCTGAGTTCAAATCTTGTTGAATGCATTATTTTTCTTTGTAGGTAGATAGTCTTACTAAATATAGTGAATATTACTATTGTCGTGGTTTCAAATCAAGTAAGACTTATTAAGGAGAGAAATAAAGAACAAGTTTAAATTATAATATCTTCAAATAATGTTGTTTCTTCTATACTTTTAATATGCTACAAATATAGCATGGTATTTTATTCACACTCTTTGGCTGTGCACTGGAAAGTGTTGGCATAGAAAAGTAATGAGAGAGGTGCGAGTTCATAGCCTGGTAGAAGCACTATAGTCATAAGCAAATAAAGATGCAAGGCATAATATAAATTTTATAGCAACAATTAAATATTTGTTATTTTATTTAACGAAAGATATTGCCTTACGTAGTTAAATTAAATAATTGTATAATTTTTATTGGTTTTTGTAGGTGCTCTTGCCTATTCTTCTAATTTTGTAGATTTTCTTAAGGAACAAAGACACGAACAATTCGTTTTTAATATATAGATTCCGCGATAGTTTGTTATCCTTTTTTTATCGATTCCATATATTCCTCTCAAAAAGCTACATACATATTTCATTAATCATACATATTTATTTGTTGATATTCTTTTAGTAGTCATTTATTAAAACCAAAACCCCTAACTTAAAAAAAAAAATACCATTCGAATTCTATAATTCCATAAATTCCCATAACTCCAAATATTTCAAGTGAGATATTTCAAACAAAGAGATACAAACAACAGAAGGATACATTTCACATCCAGGTGTTTTTTCTCGTTCAATTAGATCAAAATTAGATGACAATGTTATAATTGTTGCGAAATCCTTATAAACTCAAGATGATCCTTCATCTTCGACTCTTTCTTTTTTCTCCTATCTCCGAGTTAGTGAGTGTCTCGTCTCGCTCATCCATCCAACCATACATAAGACACAGTTTGTCACAACACAATTGCTCTCGAAGCCGACCTTTGATGAGGTACCAAATTATGAAGGATAATACTAATGTAGGGCATACACAACGATATAACGACAAAACTAAACATTGTCATCATCGTCATCAACATCATAATAAGTATAAAAACGAACAAAAATATAGGATGACATATTTCCCGAAAAATGGAGAGAAAAAAAAACAATGAGAAATATTGTTTTCGTCCTTTTGAAGAAAGGACAAAAAATAGGATAAATAAATGTTATCCTTTGTTTGAGAAATTCCTTCAAGAAATTATTATTATATTTTCAATTATCCTTGACAAATGCGGTTGACAAAGAAATTCGATATTTGTAAATTTACTAATTCTTATTCGTCTTCTTCCTGAAATTGGATTAAGATTTCTGATATTGGTTGACTGTTTTGCTTATTTGCTACCTTCTTTTCATTCTCTCATTTATTTATATTGCTTATGAGGATCTTCTGGTTCTTATATGCTGGGACGAACGGACGGACGGATAATATCCACAGTCAACCGACCAACATAAGACTTATGGGAATCAAATGCAACGAAATGAAATGAAATTTTCTTAATAAAACATCTGATAATTTTTGCACTCATTTTCTGCGGAATTACTATTTTAATTTATAAAAGGCAGGGTTGTGGGAAATTGGTCGATACTTGGTTATTCGAAGGAGATTTATTTCATTCGATTTCTTATTAATCGGAGTTTTACGTTATTATTTTTTTTATATACCTGGCTTGCATCATTGGAGGTATTTTGATATCAAGATTTTTTTATATTAAAATTATCACGATAATATTCAACCAATAACCATGTCCACCTCAAAGAAAAGAAGTGTTTTGAGTTAATGAAATTACAAAAAACGATGAACACTTCGAGGGGTGGGACACTTTTTTATAATTTGTACAAAGTCTTAAAACTTACAGTTTCTATTGAAAGATCACGCAGAGTAAAACTCTATAAGCAAAAACGATAAAACAAGAAGAATCGCAAAAATCAAAGATTGAAAGACGGACATAATTTGCACAAAGACTGAAGAAGTGTCCCAACCTTGAGTATTAATGTCAGAAGTCGACTTAAGATCTGGGACTTAGCGCCAGAAAATAAAATTGACACTGGATCCAAGTCATCAGTCAATTAAATATTCATCATCAATTTAAATATTCCCCTTCAAAGAAAACAAAAATTTATTTTTTTGAAAGCCGTTTTAAAAAAAGAAGTTTTTTAAAATATGAAAATTTTAAATTACTAAAATAATACATTTTGTAAAAGAAAAGTCTAAATAAAAAAGCAATTTAACGGACAAAAAATTTGGGACCCAAAAATTTGACAGCCTTACAATTTTTTCAAAAATATGAAAATTTTAAAATAATTTTTGCTAAAATAAAACATTCTGTAAGGAAAGATCTGATTGAAAAAGCAATTTCTCGAAACTTATTGTTTTCACCCAAAAATTTGACAGTGTTACCCCTTAATTTTTTGTCGAAAATTTAAATATATCGGTTTTTAATATAAATGTCTTAATTTATAAAAATAAAACATTTTGTAGAAGAAAAATCTGAATAACGAAAGTTATTTTTGTGTCCAAAAAATTTACAGGTCTTATGTCCTTTTTCACACCGACTTTGCACCTGAATTAAATTTATTAAAAAGTATTTTCATTATTGAAATTATGAATTAGAGCCAAGATCTACAAAGATCTTAATTCTGGAGCAGATTCTGCCTCACACTGCGAAATAATATCTTCGACTTAAATTATGAATTTTTGACTTGTTCTCAGAATTTTTCGCATCCTAATTCTAAGATCTTAAGTCCCAGCGCCGTTTTCTAACAATAGTCAACTGATATTACGAATATAGATAGATTGCTTTAAGTCGAATACAGCCGAAGCCGACAAGTTTATAACAACCGAAAGTAATTCGAAACATTAGCCGAACAACAATTTATTCAAAAAGAAAATTACTTTTACAATTTGAAAAAAGTTACCGTAGATCGTACTTGCGTACTTAAGTCTCAATTTAATTTGGTCCATAGCACTACATTTTATCGGAGTCGTTCAGATATTTCTTTGTATTTTTTGAAGTCAAAAATAAAAGTTCCAAATCTAACAAATATTAATGAGCAAAAAACACATAACAAAATAAAAATTCTAAGTAAGAAAATACTAGAAATTTAATTTAAAAAGATAAGAAACAAATATTAAAAATAATTTGATAATAATTAATATTAAAATAGTTTAAGAAGATTAATTTCAAATTAAGAAACCTTAAAAAAAGCTACAAAAATATAAGAGACTAAACAAAATACAAAAAGTAATACTTCTTGAAACTAAATGGTTACCAATAAATAATAAAACTCCCAAACTTACTACAAAAAAATAAGTAGTACTTCAACTATCTAAGCAAGAAAAATTTACTACTAAATAAAAAAGGTAAAAAAATACTTTTATTATTTTTTAAAATTATTAAAAAATTACAATTATTTTTCACATTTTTTTTGTATATAATACTAGCTGGCGCGGCCCATCTTCGATAGTCCTTGAATATATATACATATATCTCGATCTCGATATTTTAGAGTTTATTTCTTTTAACTAAATCTTTAAAAAAAAAATAGTTTTTGTATTAATTTTTAATTTTTTTTTAATTTGTTAATTTTTGTTTCTCCATTGTTTCTCTTTTGATTGTTTTTTTTTTTTTTTTGTAGAATTTTTTTGTTAGTTTTTTAATATTTATTTTTCTTTTAGCATATCTTCGTTTTAGAGTTTATCATTTCATGAATTCTACGTTTTATTTTATTTTTGTTTATAAGGTTCTATTTAATATTTTATTTATTTTTAAAATTTATTCCTTTTTGTTATTTTATTTTTAAAATTAAATTTTATACTTTTACTTATTTTCAATGTTTGTCTTAAATATTTTTTCTATTTTGAGCTTTTTTATGTTATTTTCTTAAAATTTTGTTTTCAATTTTTTTTTAACATTATTTTTAAGCTTTTTTTATTCTATGATATTTTTGTTTATTCTTTTTTAATGGTTAATGTCGGTATTTGTTCGATTCTTCGTTATATTCTTTTTTATTGGAATTTTGTTATTTTTTGATATTTTTTAAATACTTTTATTGTTTAATTTTTTGTTATTTGAGTTAATTTCGTTTTACTTTGTTCTTCTTCAGTGTTTATTCTTTTTTAATGGTTTTTGGCATACAAGAAAAAATAAGATTTGAAGAGATTTTAATTCAAGTTTGGACTTCATTTCCCTCTTCAGTAAATTTGAATACTCTTAATTAATTTTACTACNTTTTTTATTTTTATATACTTTTATTGTTTAATTTGTTGTTATTTGTTTTGAATTAATTTAGTTTTATTTTGTTCTTCTTTTTTTTTGAGTACTTCTAGTTTTTATTCTTTTTTTATAGTTGTAATTTGAGCTTGGACTTTATTTCCTTCTTCAGTAAATTTTAATGATTCAAATAAAAAAATATTCATACGACTGGTTTTGAAACAACGAGAATAATATTTTGAAAATGTTTCTACCTAAAAAAAAGTATGTATTCGACTGGATTTCAACTCAAGTTACTTAAATAGAAAAATAAAAAATATTTACTATATTTTTAGCGAATTAGAAATAGCAAAATGCTATATAATTCCTCTATTTTGTAGAAAAAACTATTGTAATATAGCTATAAATATTTTTTTCCTTTTTCTGATGAAATATCATCAATACTACTTCAAGTTTTAAAAAATGCTAACTCTAAAGTAATAATTTGAAATAATAATATTAATAATAATAAATCAAGTTAAAATATATAACACAAGTGATACAAAATAAATTAAATAACTGTAATGTATTTTTTAGACTAATAAAACGAGAACAAAAAATTGTAAGAAATTTTGTTGAACTAATTAAGATTAAATTTAAAAACAACAATTTTAAGAGGTCAGAGAATAACTAAAGAATATTAAAACCAATCAAATTTAATAATAAAAATAATTAAAAATAAATAAATATATAAATATAAATAAATAAATAAATAAATAATATTAATAAATAAAAATAAACTAATAATACAAAAAAAATGAGAAAACTTAAAAGAGTCAATAATGTATATTATAAAAAATAATTACAAATTAATGTCGATCCAAAATTGTGATTTTCAGAAAAAAGAAACAAAAATGCTAAACATTTAAGTTTTCAAGAAGTTTTCTTGGACTCCAACTCCACATACTTTTGTCCACTCCTCATTCAAGCACTCATTCACTCAGGAACTTACTGATTAATCCTCTTTCTCACTCTAGAACTTGTCCACTCACTCATGCATTCACGTACTCACTAATCTCTTCACTAACTCAAGCACTCATAAATAAACTCAATAACTCTTTCATAAATGCACTCATCGACAACATTTTACAACTCTATATCTCGAATTTTGTTGAAAAAATCGGAAAAAAATAATTTAGATTCTAGTTCAAAAGACGTAGTATTTTTGATAAATCAAAATCACTCATTAATCAAATAATATTTACAAATTTAAATTTTATTTTAATTTTTGTTTAAATTTAATTTTTTAATGTTTAAATTACTGTTGAGCTTTTAGATTTTTATCTTTAATGTTTCCCTTTTGTTTATTATATATTTTTAAATTTAACTAGGCTAGAAATTTAATTTAAAAAGATAAGAAAAAATATTAAAAATAATTTAATAATAATTAATATTAAAATAATTTAATAAGAATAACTTCAAAATAAGAAACCTTTAAAAAAAGCTACAAAAATATAAGAGACTGAACAAAATACAAAAAGTAATACTTTTTGAAACTAAATGTTTACCAATAAATAATAAAACTCCCAAACTTACTAAAAAAAAATAAGTAGTACTTCAACTATCTAAGCAAGAAAAAAACAAGATACTTCTGAAATAGTATTTCGATTAGTAAAATTTACTGCCAAATAAATACTTTTATTATTTTTTACAATTATTAAAAAAATTACAATTATTTTTTATTTAATCATATTTTTTCTTGTATATAATACTAGCTGGAGCGGCCCATCTTCTCTAGTCTTTAGTTCTCAATTTTCTTAGAGTTTATTTTTTAAACTAAAGCTAATTTCAGGAAGTTTCTTTTCTTGTTTAAAAAAAACAAAATTTTTAAGATTTTTTTTTTTTTTTTTTATTTGTTAATTTTTGTTGTTGCATTATTTATATATATAGTTTTCTTCACTTTTTTAATTTTCTGTTGGTTTTGATTGTTTTTTATTTTTTGTAGATTTTTATTTTCTTAAAATATAACTTCGTTTTGGAGTTTTTTTTATTATAAAGTGTTGCTATTTTTGTATATTTTTATATTAATTGTTTATTCTTTTTTTATGTTGGTATTTGTTTGATTCTTCGTTGTTTTACTTTTAATTTGAAATTTTTTTTTTAAATATTTTTTTTATGTTTAATATTTGTTTGCTTTTAAGTTTCTTATGCTATTTTTTTTTAAATTTTATTTTGTTTGTTGGATTTTTAAGTTTAATTTAATTCTGCGATATTTTTGTTTTAATCTTTTTTTAAGGGTTTATTCTTTTTTAATTCCTAATGTCGGTATTTGTTTGATTCTTCGTTGTACTTTTTTTACTCGTATTTCATATTTTTACTTTTTTACATTAATTTCAATTTTTGTTTTATTTATTTTTTATTTTTATATACTTTTATTGTTTAATTTGTTGTTATTTGTTTTGAATTAATTTAGTTTTATTTTGTTCTTCTTTTTTTTTGAGTACTTCTAGTTTTTATTCTTTTTTTATAGTTGTAATTTGAGCTTGGACTTTATTTCCTTCTTCAGTAAATTTTAATGATTCAAATAAAAAAATATTCATACGACTGGTTTTGAAACAACGAGAATAATATTTTGAAAATGTTTCTACCTAAAAAAAAAGAAGAATGTATTTGACTGGTTTTGAACTCAGGTTATTTGTATAGTACAATAAATTAATTTAATTCAAGTTTTAAAAAATGCTAACTTTAAAGTAATAATTTGAAATAATAATATTAATAATAATAAATCAAGTTAAAATATATAACACAAGTGATACAAACTAAATTAAATAACTGTAATGTATTTTTAAAAAAATATACATTAAAAGTAAACTAATAAAACGAGAACAAAAAATTGTAAGAAATTTGTTTGTACCAAGAAAAAATATAAAACCGAACTAATAAGCCCTTTAATTAAAATTAATAAATAGCAATATTAAGTTCTCATAGAATAACTAAAAAATCTTAAAACCAATCAAATTTTATTTTTAAAAAATACTTAGAAAAGATACCACAACAAACAACAATTAAAAAATTGGAAAAAACTTAAAAAAAAAAAAGTATATGTCATTAGTGTATATTAAAAAAAATTATTAATTTAAAAAAAAAAACAAGAAATGCTGAACATTTTTAATTTATCCATACCATCATGGACTCCAACTCCAAACACATTTATCCACTCCTTATTTAAGCACTCATTGTTTCAGGAACTTACTGATACTCTAACTCACTCTCTAAAACACTCTTCACACACTCTAGAACTTTTCCACTCACTCATGCATTCACGTACTCATAAATAAACACACTAACTCATATATTCATGCACTCACTCGACAAAATTTTAAAACTTAAATTTAAATTTTAAATTTTATTTAAATATAAAAATTTTATTAAATAAAATTTAAATGTTGGTTTCAATTTAATTTTTTAATGTTTAAATTACTGTTAAGCTTTTAGATTTTTATCTTTAATGTTTCCCTTTTGTTTATTATATATTTTTAAATTTAATTAAGCTTATCTTTTATTTTTATGAAGTTTTCTTTTTTAATTTGTTTATACTTTTTTTACAATTATTTTATTTTAATAATAATTTGAGTTAATTTAGTTGAATCTTCGTTGTTTCTCTAATGTTATGTTTTCTTTTATGGTAGAGTATTATAATAAATAATTAATATTTTTTGTTTCAATTATTGAGAGTATTTAGTGTTTTAGAGTTTCTTTTTATTTAATATATTCGTTATTCCATAATATCATAAAAGTCAATAAAACTATATAAATTGCTGACCTTAAATTACGTTTATGCCCATCTTTGTCGGATCACCCTTGTCGATCACCAAAAACGTAACGTAAGCTTTCACGTAACATTACATAAACTAACCTATTTTCTTTCTCTTCTAGGGATGTCAATATTGCTTATGTTATTGATATTTACTTTAATGTACTTTCAATGCAATAAAAAATTTGACTTTCTATTGCAAGATATTTTTTGTCTTTTCTAGTTGAAAAGTATTGTTTATTGAGTGAGTTGGAAATCGAACTCAGAGACGTTAGGAGCAGAGAAAACAATGCCACAAACCCAACGTGAAAATGAAATTTACAAAAATTAATGTAATGTTTTTTATTAAATTGTTAAGAATATTTGTAAATCCAAATTCTAATTTTTTTAGAATTACTAAAATTACTTAAAACTGTTTTGAAAATCGTAATTTTCGTTAAAAACCTCTAATGGAATTTTAGTGTTTTTGCAATTGTATAAGAAATTCAATCTTATAATATCAATCCTGGACAAATCACTGGGGTCGCTTGGTATTTCCGAACTTGTAACACTTGTCAACCTAATTATTTTGCCATTTGTACCATTTACCTCTGAAGGATAGTGCACGATGCTATTATAATCATATTTAAAAATCAGAAATGGATCTTTCACAGATTTTGCGAAGTTGTGCTCATCTTCAGGGGCTATGTTTTCTTCATCTATTTTAGTGTAATTATTTCGATCCGCCCTGCTTTGTTCATGATTAAATCCCAAGCTATGCAGAAGTTCATGACGGATAAGTTTTTCATTCCTAATGCATCGTGCAGCCAATTTAATATCATAAACTCCTTCACCAAGTTTCGAATTACATGAAATACTGTCTTTTGTTATTTTTACATGGTTTTTGACTTCTTGTGTTTTTTCACGGAATCGAACACAACTTTCTTTTTCAAGAACAGCCCAAGCACTTCTTATAGAGTTCCTATCATTTGAATCTATTGTATAGAAATCATTATTAAATATTACACTATTAGTTCAATAACAAAATTGTATATACCTAAATTATCATCGAATATGTAGAACAAAATTCCATCCTTCCAAGCTCTTTCTTTTCGAAATTCCTTCAAGGTCTTAGAGTAAACTAATCCAAGAACTAGAGCTAGAAAAAATGCTTTCATTTTAGTTTTGAGAAAAAAATAAGTATAGTGAAGCTTTATATATTAATATATAATCTGGAGTTTGTAAGTTATTTTAAATAATAAATTATTTCTTATCAAATAATTATAGTGCTTTAACTAATGAACTAATTTTGTAATTGTTTTAGGCACAAAATATAACGTGTCTGTTTATTAGATGGCGAAATTGTTATTCAATCAACATTTTTATTACAACAGATGGATTTATCATCATCCAAAGACAAATCGTATTACAAAAACTAAAAATTCTTTTGCCTTGAAAGTGTATTATATTAAAACAACATGAGCGTGAGAGAAAAGAAGTTTGGCGGAAAGAGAGACACAATTAAAACTAGACAATTCCTATTGGTTTATTAAAATTTATTTATTCTGATTGGCTAAACTGAACAAGAGCCCAAAGTTATTGAGTTGGCTCAACTAGATTTTTTTAGATCGATTCGAAATTTAACATATCGTGTTGCTTTATTTTGTCACGAACTAAAAAATCAGAAAACTTACAAAGTTTTCCTACTGATACAACTGTAGGAAAAGCTAATATTATTATGAGTAAGCAAAAACATAAGTAAGTAAAACTTTCACATCTTTAGTAAAAACTTCAAAATGAGTACATCAATAAGTAAAACTCCAACATGAGTAAGTAAAACTGTAGTAAAAACATAAGTAAGTAAAATGTACTCATCTGTAAATGTAAATCTGTAAATACTTCAAGTTTAAGTAAAACTCCGGCAACCTTAGGAAACAATCCTACTTCAATAAGTAAAACTCCTACATGAGTAAGTAAGACTGTATCCGGAATCAGTAGGATAAGATAAACTCCTAAGTCCTAACAAAAATTTCTAAAGTAAGATGTAAGACTCCTACATCTGTAGGAAAAAGTTCATGAGTCAGTCATCTGTAGGAAAAACTCCTACAAGTGTAAGTAAAACTCCCACATCGATAAAAAAATCCTACATCAAAAAGTAAGACTCCTACATGAGTAAGTAAAACTGTAGCAAAATCTGAAACATCAGTAAAATAAATGGATGAGGCCTGGTGTAAAAACGAAGCGATCCAAGTCTGCTCTGAGGTGATTTGAATGCCACAGTCGGATAATCTATAACCTAATAATTTTTGAGATTAGTCTATTTAAAATAATATTTATGGATATTCTTGAAAAATTTGTATTATAGAACTTTTTTTTTTTCCAGTCGGTAATAGTGATGTTTTGGTTTTTTTCCCCAAATATGTAAGTAATTTACCTACTTCGATAAAAGTGTAGGACACATTTGTTCTCTCACTATAAAGGGTAGGAATTTTCCCAACATTCGGGGGTTAAATAGAAAGTAGATATTTTACCCAAATTTCTAGATACACAGAACAAAATTTACTAATATACTTCAGTAGTCAAAAACCAACCTACATTTAAAGTAGTAAAATTATAGTACTAAAAAGTAGTACATTTTACTACCCCAAATAGTAACTCATATTAAATAAATAAAAATAAATTTATTGTTTTTAAAAATTAGGTTTTTTTT
>JXPG01047565.1:0-10310 GCA_001015175.1 Megaselia abdita | reverse complement strand
AATATTCCTTAATATAACTGCTACACCTTGATTTGTGTGATTTAATAGTAATTATGATGTTAATAATAAAATGAAATTAGTTTCACCCAAGCAGCATTTGGAATACCATTCCTGCTAGAATACCGTTGTAAAATATACCTTTTGAATACCTACACAATCTATACCTCTACAATGCTACTTGTAAACCTACTTCTAGAAGAAGATTTTTGGAAATTAAATACTTCTTAAAAACCTATTGAATGCTCCTTCTTATGTTCATGTACAAGGTAAACTCAAGTGGTATTCTATGCTTTGATAATACTTCTTAAAAATCTTCTTGAAGAAGATAAACTCAAACGGTATTCTAAGCTTTTGGAAATCCTCTTGAAACCCTATTTAAAACCGGCTTTTTAAATACTAGAACATAAAGCTGACTTAGAGAAGGTGACTCAATGCAATTTATAGGAAGCTATACATTTTTGGAAACAACTTAGACAAGGAGGTAAAGGGGTCAATGAGGGACTTTTCGAAATTTCAAACTATGGTAATATATGTGTCTCATTTAAAAAAAAAATGTTGATATTTTCTTTCTAAAAATTATAATTATTTTAATTAGAGCTATAATGAAATGGTGTCTTCTGTTTAGTTCAAATTAAAAAGGTAAATATCATTTATTTTAATTATTTTATATTATATTCATTCATGTTTTTATTTGTTTTCAACTTAAATATAAAGTTCTAGTATCCCTTGAAATTAACAAACAAATATCTTATTAAGTAGCTTTGGCTTACAAGGTGTGTTCCAATATTTTTTCAAAGTTACACTGAAAGAACGAATAGCATATTTTAAATATTATATGTTTTATTTGTGCAGTACATGTTCGGCTCATGCTGCACGCATTTTATTGATAAAAAAATTACATATGTTAATTGCCGTCACCATTCTTGTCTATCCGCTGCCTTTCTTCTCCATGTTGTTTNCAAATCGTTTTCCAACGCGTCAAGCCAGCGCAGGCGATTTTGAATACATATGAGCTTTAAATGAACATTCTAAATGTTCCCAATTATTAACAAAAATCAATCTCAATAAAGAAAATCATAATAAAAATTAAACCATATGTTTGAAATCCAACAAATAAATGACAACCGCTGGCCATTCCTAAAGAGGCTGGCAATTCACAACTTCTGGCCAACCTAACTTCCCTCTGAACATAGCCATATTGTTATCGCTCGAACGGAATATACTTTCAGTTTTTAACAATTTACTGTTTTTTAAGGATGCATAAAACAAAGGAAAAGGTTTTTGTTGTTGTTAATTAATTATATTTTGACAGATATACTTCTCTATACCGACAGACGACTTTATGTCATGTCGTACATTTTTTTTTAGATTTTAAGAATTGTATTGTTTAATAATATTTTGTGAATTTGAAATGAATAAAATTTACTTTACTTACTTCTTTTTTCATAAAATTGTGGATTTCGGAAATCTTGGAAATACCATAAGTACCTTTCATATATCTACTAGAAAGAATTATATAAGAGAAGTGCAGTCAAATCAAAGAAAAAAAATATACGAATTTTTGTTTTTAATCTTATAATTGTGCAGTAAAATTTTTGTTTGAAATATTAAATATTTACAAGATTTAAATCACATTAATTTCATAAAAAATAGTTCTTCATTTTAAAAAATGTTATAATGACACAAAAATGAAGCAAATATTAAGACATAAAAATATTTCCTTTCTGAAATAGCTAAATTCGAATTTTCTTTTTTAGCCTTGTCAAATTTCCTTTTAAAATTGTAAACTTTCAAATAGATTTTGATAATTTTCCATTTCAAGTTTGTTTTTTTTTCTTGCTAGGATGGATTTACATTAATTTACGAAGTGTGTACCCTACATATTTTAATGCACTGCAGAAGAACATATTTCAAATGTAATATTTGTTTACATATTTCATTTGATGAATGTTCTACACACAGAATAAGTGTGCTACACATTATAATGATCAGGAAAATACATATTTTATTGAGTGGGTTACATATTGTATTTGTTCAGTACATATTTGTTCATGCAGCACATATTTTATTAATACGAATTTACACATTTTAATTGGAGTCAATATTATACCAACTTCAATGAGCATAATCTGTGTTGAGAACTGATTAAAATAATGTGTATGGTACATATTTGAATGAGTGTCGTACTTATTAAATACGTGTCTTATATATTTATAATGTATTTTATTTCTACCTATTTTTAAATGTGCATAATAAATATTCCTTGTGTAGGTTACATATTTTAAAGTGTGCAACACACATTAAGAGAAAAAAAAATTTCTCAGTGTAGTGTATTCAATCATGATTTTCATCTGGTATACAAAAGGTTTACAAGACATTTTAAACCAGTTTCCACGAAGTTTTCTAGAATGTCTGAACAAGTATTAAAAACTTCTACAATTCTTCTCCAAGCCGTGTTCAAAAGGTTTAAAAAAACCTCTTCCAAAAAAGAAAAAAAAAGNTCTTCCAAAAAAGAACCTCACGGTTTTCAAAGACCTTCTAGAATACCTCTTTAATATTTCTTCAGAATACCAAAAATGGCGTCCCTAAATACCTCCTGGAGATTTCTCCAGGGAACCCTGAAGCAGTTTTCTACACCTATAAAAGAAAAAAAAAGGATAGAAGAAATTACCGAATGAAGACGTATTCTAGAGGTATCAAAAACCGAAATTTGCTGCTTGGGTATCAACTAAATTTGTTCACTCAGAAAAGTATAAAAACATTTAAATTGGTAAAATTCGATAGTTTTTTGTTAATTATTTATTTTATTATGTATAATATTCTTAATTGATATTAACTAAAGTTATTGCAATCAAAATTCAATGAACGTTATTAAAATGTATAGGTCAAATTTGTGTGATGCAACAATTTAGAAAGAGCTTTATCAGACCTATAACTTTCAATTATCTTAGCATAATTACTCGCAGAATTCTTGAAATGCCTTCTATAATCTCTGTCGTTATCAACATGAATTACTCCAAGCTTTGAAAAATACCCATCATTTGTCTCGAATCCGTCAAGAAAAGTTGTTGAATACCCAAAAACATTTACACCATTCGTTATCGCATTTAGTACCGCTATCAAATGCTCATTAATAAAAGTTTGTCGGTCAAAGTCATGCTTCCAATTGTTATAGCTTTTGGTTGTGCAGAAGCTGTTTCCTAAAATCAAAACCGGCGGGTTATTATATTTAAACTTGATATGATAAAGTAAGTTTTCCAGCCCATCTGGCACTATAAATTGCTTCACAGGGCAATTGGATTTGTCCCAAATTGCATCGGCTATAAATTCAACATTCATGTCCTGTGCCAAGCAGTTCATTGAAGACGGATTAAATAAATCAGAATTGGATTCAACTTTTAATGATGTCTTGTAAACCAAAGCTAGAAAGTCAGAGGAACCTTTGATTTTGTTTACAGTTTCTTCAATCATTTTCGGAAATCGGTTACTATTGTAGTCTCGATAGTTTTTAACAATGACTCGTTCCGGCCAGTTCCCTTCTTTTGAAAAAATCGGGTGAGCGGTTATTCCTAATGTGTAATCCATAACCAAGTCCGCGGCCTCTTTGTTCGTACCAAAAGCATAATAAAATTCGGTCCTTATGCTTATTCCGACTTTACCTTCAAATTTCTTATAAACTGTTTGATATAATTTGTAAACTTCAGCATGGGCATTTAACAAATTTAAAAAACAGTAGTATTCATCCTCCCCTTTTTCCTTGTCAATAAACNTTAAAAAACAGTAGTATTCATCCTCCCCTTTTGCCTTGTCAATGAATTTTTTCCCATCCTGCGGTATTCTACACAAAGAATCCAAATCAGAAAGTGTTATCCAATATTTCACGAATTTCCCAAAATAATCAAAAAGAATGGTTGCATAATTTTTAAAATATTCTATGAATCTGAAGTTTGTCATACTGATTTTGTAAGTAATCTCGATTGGATAGTCTCGATCCATCAATACGATTATAGGCTCGATGTTGTTTTCCCTTAGTTTTGATATTATTTGTAGATAGTATTTCATACCCAATTCATTGAAGTATTCGAGTTTGTTGTTTGGAAGAATTCGTGTCCAAGCTATTGAAAATTGGTAAAATTTTACTTTCAATTTAATCAATTGTTCCAAATCCTCATCGAACTTATTATAAGAATCACTTGCAATGTCCCCAGTCATAATTGATTCATTGGATTGCTGGTGGTAGAATTCATCGAGAACAGAAGTACTTTTTCCATCTTGTCTCCAAGCTCCTTCAATTTCATATGCATTTGATGACACTCCAAACATGAATGATTCAGGAAACACGCCATTGATGTACATACTATTACAACCGTAAAACATGCAGAGCAAAAATACTTCTCGTAACATGTTTGAAGAATAACTAACTTTCACTATGAATATGTTTTATTCTATGAGTTCGATTGTTTAAACATTTATTTAACATTTGTTGTTTATACTTCATTATTTTTGCTTGGAAATATTGCTCATATAGAAGTGGAAATTTCATTGGTCACATTAAAACATTTTAATCACCAGCTTCCATAAACAGGCTTTTACTCATGATGGTGTAATGTATTGAGCATTATTTGATTTCTCCATTGCTCCAAAAGGCGAGTAAAGGATAAAAACTATTACCATCAAATATGAGATAAAGATTTGAGACTATGAACATAGGTTGGAACTGGTATAGGTCTCATTTTAAAGTTGGGAACATTTCCATCACTATACATTTTTTGTTTTGAGGAACTAGTTGGGCCAGGAGGTAAAAGTGGTCAAGGGGGACTTTTCGAATTTTTCAAACTATAAGGTCATATAAATATATAATTTTAAATTAAAAAATTTGACATATTTATGATTCTAATAATTTGCCTATGGGCAATTCGTCTGCAGATCTCTCTCTCTTGAGTTGCAGTTTGTGGTAAGCGTCTTGCATACAGAATCAAGCCACATGAGTCTTGGTTATCGTGGTTTTCTTTTTAAAACTCGAGGTGCGGTCAAGATTTTCTTCGGCGGTTTGTCATCATAATTCGAGGGAGTTTCTAGGGTCTCCTACTGGACGTGTCACAGGTGGCGGATAGTGGACCTGGTAACAGGGTTTTGAGAAATAAAATACCCATCGCGGATCAAAACCTAGCCAGCTAATTGCCAGTCACCTCTTTGGAGTAACATCACCGGCTATGAATAATGTCAAAATGCCTCGGATCAAATACACTGATATGAACACAGAAATGATGGAGTTATCCTTCCTGATATCATCTGAGAGACTCTTCCATAAAATGACATCATGTACAAAAAAACTGTTGTCGCTGATTTCATATTTATGAACTGGAATTCTGATAAGGTAGCTGAATCTACTTGAGGATAGGAACGGATTTTTTTCTTGTAGATACTTTGGTTCTTCCTTTTTAATGAGATTCAAAAGAAAAATAAGTCTTCGATATCGCTTCAGTCTGCTTCGGAGGAAGTCCAACGATAGTGTTGCTGGCCTGAGAGATATGATCATACTTACTGAGATTGTGAACAAATCGGACGATGAAATTGATTAATTTTTGAATACATGGAAAATTAGCAAAGCTCAATTCTTCAGTAATTACGTCTGAGCAAGAAAGAAATGGATACAACAAACTATTGACCAACTTTAACTTCTTTGCTTTAGGAAGAATTTGTGAGTTATTCCAGAGGCATCTAAGACCAAAGTAAATTGTTTTCGAAGTCTTGATGATTTCATCGACCCATTTAAAATTACTATACATGAGAACACCAAGGTTACTGTTTCCTTGGAAATAGTCGATAGGAACATCATTTACTGAGACTTGAGGAAGTGAACTGGTGTCATAGCTCCGACGTGTGAACACGATAGCCTGCTTTTTTCTAGCATTAATACTAAGGCATTCCAGTCCGACCAAAGTGATATACCTTCCTCAGTTCATCGTTGACAAAACTAATGGTCTGTGATAGTTTACCTATATCACATTCCATGTAGATTTATGTATCACCAGCGTAGTAATGCGGAGTGAAGTTAGTAAACACAGTGTACATATCTTCAATGTACATACAGAAAAGTTGAAGACCAAGAATATATCCTTGTGGTACTCAAGCTTCAATTTTTCAAGTGNAACTTGTGAATGATGGTGTCGAATGCTTTTGAGAAATAAATCAGAACCATGACGACTGCTCTATCATTTTCAAAAGCTTTTATAATCTCGTCCGTAACCCTAAGAATTGCAAATTTTCTTTATTTGAATGTTGAATAATTTGATGGGACATTAACTTTTCAAAGACCTTCGAAAAACAGAGAAGTACGCTGATAGGACGAAATTCATCACCACCTTTCTTTTATTTTGTTGTAAAGTTGATACAGTTANACCACCTTTCTTTTATTTTGTTGTAAAGTTGACACAGTTATAAATTGAAAAGTAGGTACAGTACGTTTTAGCACCAAATAAAAGAATTGAATTAATGAATTAGGATCAGACTCACATAGATTTAGAGATTTTTCATTGACTCCAATCGAACGAAGTTGTTTCCAAAGCTGCTTTGTAGATTGATTTGGATCCAACTTACGTCCGAAAAACTTCGATTTGGCTGAACGAATTTTTTATGTAACCAAATTTTTTAGACGAGTGTAGTTCTGACGAAAATGTGATTGTGTTTATTATGAATTTGCTGTTTCCAAAGAGCGAAGGCTGAATTTCGTTGAGTTCTAAGTCCCTTAATTTCTTCAGTCATCCGTGGATTCGTTAAGGAAATTATTATTCTAGTTACCAGCGTAACGTGATCATCAAACAAAACAATTTGTTAATATATTTTTCCAAACTTGATATACAATTATCGAGAGGGAGAAGATGAAGACTTGACCAATTTATGAAACAGATATCCCACAGGAGCAATTACACTGTTCATCGTTACTATTTTTGAAATTTCTGTAAGTAAACAGTTCTTACGAACTTTAGCATTGAAATCACATATGACGTATTTTGAATCGTGTTTTGGGTACGCATCCAGGGTTGCATCTAGCTCGTTATTGAAAGCATCCTTCTGTGTTTTATTGAGAGTATTTGTTGTTGTGATGAAGCTGAATATTTGTTGTCTGAAATCTTAAAACCCATTGCCCGTCCAGAAATTTAAACCTAAAGGTATAGTAATAAATTAAAAAAATAATTGCCGAGCAAAGCGAATCATCGTCAATAAATTAGAGAATTACAAAGAAATGAACTGAAGCATTCTACGAAAAGTAAAGTGCTGCTGCACTACGTCATTTACAGTGTAGCTTTCGATTTAGTGAAGAAAAGTTCGTCATAGCCAGTTTTGATGTAATCTATTAAAATCTTCAGGTTTTTGGTAGACAGGCAGGTGGACATTCCAGTCCAACGTTCACTGCATTCACATTTATTGTTTGTTATAAAATATGTTGACTCCGTAGTGCAATATAGAAAAAAAAAGTTCTTATTAAATAAAAAAAAATATGTTTAAGACCTTTATGTAAACATATTTTTTAGTTTCATAATACATTCTTCAAATTTCCAGTTTAAAACCTATTTTAAAATTTAATTTCATAACATATAACAGAATTAATTTTTAAAACTTGAAAACTTAGAAGATTAATATTTTGCAATTTTACAGACAAAAATATTTGTTCTTAAATTTTTGATTATTAAAATTTGTATTCTAAAAAAAATACTAAACATTTTATTTCTTATTTAAAAATTTTAAATTATTTCTATAATAAAAACAAAAACAAACATAATTAAATTATGCAAATATATTTTGTTACAAAAAAATCTTAGAAATAAAGCTTTCTTGTAAAATAGTATACTTTTTGGTGGTTATACAAACTTTATTTTGAAATCAAAACAAGAACATTTATTTTGTGGTTAAAATTATATTTCTTTTCACATTTTTCCCACTTATAAAGCGGACTCTTGTAACTTTGGCGATTGAGTTTTTTGAAATCCGTTCTAAAACAAATAGAAGAGACATATTTTATAATAATTCTAGATTTTTATAAAGAAACAGAAAAAAGTAATTTAAAATGCTTTCACTCACCACTTTTTCCGCATCTTTCTCTTCCTCGTAGTTAATTCTGTTCCTCACGATTGGAGTAATAAGCGATGGGTGAACATCCTTTGCCCGATTATGTCCAAATATAGGTGTTAAAAGCAAAGCAACTATTATTGTGATGACAGTTCCAAGGCAAGTATACCACATATAAGACATTTTGTAAAGGGGGAAAATATCACTAGAATTGGAAATTGTATAGTTTTAAAAATTCAAATTTTACATAGAAGCCTAATAAACAGTAATACTGAATTCATAGGATTCGATATGCCTCATTAAGCTTGTGAGTCTGCAAAAATCGTATATAATTTTTCTGTACATCTATCTGACCAAAATTGATTAAACACACAACATAAAATCGCGTAGCGTAGTAAAGTTTAATAAGGCTTTATGCATAATGACTAAATAATTGAGAAAATAAATAGTTCATGCTAAAATTTGTAAGCGAAAATCTTAAATTCTTGCCATGCCTTTAGTAAACAAAGAATTGAACTACTTCAACCGTGAACAAATAAAGCTCACCTAGCTTCATTAATAGCAGTAATATTCGCTAACGACAATGGAGGAGGAGCATTAAACTTGTAAGTGCAACCTTCGGTTGTTAATTGTTTTGTTTCATATTGAACTCCACCGGAAGCGATAGCCCATTGAGCTTTTAAGCTGATCCAAGACATGGCGAAGACAGCAAACACCCCACCGCTAAGAGCAGACTGAAATATTCAAGTTATATTTTTTTGTTTTTAATATAAAAGGAATTTAAAACCCACATTGCTTTTAATCCATGGTAAAAATATTCCAATTGTAAATACGCCAAGCAAAGGTCCATTTGTTATAGATTCCAAGCTCATAGTCAACTGTAGTACTGTTCCCATTTTTTCAACAACATTGACAAGAAGCAAACAGATAATTCCGACTGCAACGACAACAGATCTCATGATCCAGTTAATAGATCTATCTGATAGAGGTTTGTTCACAAAAGGTTTCACAAAGTCTTCCAGAACAACAGCTGACATTGAATTCAAACAGGTTGAAAGGGAACTGAGGGCAGCACTGAATACTCCTGCGATGAACAAACCTGCGAGTCCTGGATATTCAGATAAGGTGTCTAAGACGAATAAGGGTAACAGCTGATCACGAACTTTTGCCAGCTGAAAATAAGAATCGTTATTATTTAAAAGAGATGTAACATTATACTCACCTTTGTCGACAGAGGATCACACTTTTCATAAGTAGCGTAAATCAAGAGACCATTGTAGCTACAAAGGAACATTATGACAAACACTCCACATACAAATATCGTCATAGCTTTTCTTCCGTCTTTCAAAGTAGGAAGAGATAAATATCTTTGAATCATGTTCTGACTGACCGCTCCAGTTTGAGTCCAATAGAAAACACCTCCAATTACTTGAGACCAAATTGTGTGCCGCAATATTGGATTGAAGCTTAAGCTGTTTGAAAGAAAACTTATTAATTCGCATCAATTTTGTTTGTTTTTTTTTATATACTCTGGCAATTCAATGCGCTCAGTTTCAATAGCCTTTTCAAAGACCTTTCCTGGACCACCAATGTCTATTGTTCCTTTAACCGCTACCAAGAGTAGAGCACCTATCATAGAGAAAGTCTGAACCACATCAGTCCATACAACAGCTCTCATGCCACCAACACATGTGTAGAAAATGCAAACAATGCAGACAATAGGCGTTATAATATGGATATCCACACCGGTCACCTGATTAAAAGCTAAGGCAGGAACATAAATCACAATCGGAAGAAAACCGATCTAAATGGAAGATATAGTAATAGAGTCCTAGTTAAACAAATATTCAAGACTCACATTCATTATTGTGAACATAATGCTTCCAAACATCCGAAGTCTTCTGTCGAATCGGCTTTCTAGATACTAAAAGAAGAAAAGTTAAAAAATACATTTTCACATATTACTTCAACTATTACACAAGAACTTCAATTATTTTCACTAGGTGACGCGACCCAGCTATTTAAGTCGATCATGAACAAAATTGTAAAGTATTTTATTCTTCTAAGTAAAATAACTTTAAATTATTTTGGTTGAGTAAACTTGAACTTAGCTGATTTTTTTAAATNTTTTTTTAAATATTTAAAGAAATTATATACATCAACATTCCGAAATTAATTCATACAAAATAAGCAAAAATCTTATTTATTCAATTTTTGGATGTAATTGTTAAGAGTATTAA
>JXPG01047536.1:0-17603 GCA_001015175.1 Megaselia abdita | reverse complement strand
GATTTCAGCATAGGTCAGATCTTCTTATATACAATTTTCGTGTTCCTCTTTGTTAACAACAATCCATTATAATATAATTCCTCCCGAAATAGAAATCTATACCTAAGTAGGTTGCAATTTCAGTTAACTTGTCAAATTTGCATATGTCTTTGACTTCTGTTCGATTTCCAGGCATTAGCTTTGGGACTTTCTTTTGATTGATGGACTAATGATGCTAATACATCGAGACATAGGAATGTGTCAAATATTGTATGACCTTGGCTGGTAGTAGCCCTGGCATTGAAATATTATGCTGTGTTTTACTTTGAACTTTGATTTTAAATTTTGTTTATTGGATTTCCCTGTTTCTGGTTGATTTCATGGGATCAAAGGATATTCTAAACAAATTAATATTTTAAAAAAAGAATTATATTTACATAAAAAAGTCTTTGGGTTTTGTGGGCCCTAAAAATCTAATAACAACTTTCATCTAAGAATCTAGTGATGGGGTGGAAGATAAGTAGCAGCACCATGATTGTTGGAAGCAGATGGAAGTTCACCTTGTCCCAAGGATCCAATGACAGATGAGACTGGAGCAGCTNTTTGGGTTTTGTGGGCCCTAAAAATCTAATAACAACTTTCATCTAAGAATCTAGTGATGGGGTGGAAGATAAGTAGCAGCACCATGATTGTTGGAAGCAGATGGAAGTTCACCTTGTCCCAAGGATCCAATGACAGATGAGACTGGAGCAGCTCCTTCATCAGAAACGTGGCTTTGTCCTCCCAAGACATCGTATTGACGTTGGATTTCTTGTTGAGCGTGGGCAGCTTCTTCTGGAGTCTTGTACTTGATGAAGAATACTTCTGGTTTGCTGGGTTGAGTTGGAGCTGGAGTGGCGATATCGTTGACATCCAATTCGTGTTCCTTTTGGCTGAGGACATAGATGACGGTCTTCTCTTCTTGTGGAGCGTATTCAGCAGACAAACGGACGTTGGCGTTGGAAGATGATGGAGACTTGATGAAGACAACACGGTAGTTCTTTTGGGCACGTCCGAGGACAAAGTGCTTAGTCTTGCCAATTGAGTCATGATCCTCTGGGGCAGAGTGCAAGAAGAATTGTTTGGTGATGATTGGGGCTTGGTGTCTTGGAGCTTCTTCAACAATATGGTGTCCTTGGGATGGGAAGGAAGCTTGTTGGAAATGTGGGGCAGTAGCAACTTGTTGGAAGTGTTGAGCTGGGGCAGAAACTGGAGCAGCGATATGTTGGATTGGAGCTGAAACATGTTGGACTGGAGCAGAAACATGTTGAACTGGGGCGGCAACGTGGTGAACTGGAGCGGCAATATGGGCAGATTGTTGTGGGATGAATCCAGTTGAGTAAGAGGGTCCTCCAACTGAAATAGTTGGGATGCTGTTGGATGAAGATCCAATGTGTCCACCTTCTAGTGGTGGAGCTAATCCTGGGGTGTAAGCATGATGAGATCCAGCTTGTTCGTACTTGTATCCTAAGCTAACATCGGGTCTAGCATAGGCGACGGCAACAAGTGCTAAAATCTGCAATAATCCAAAATACATTATTAATCGTTCTCCATAATAAATAAAAATGCCCGAAGACCTACCACGAAAGCACGCATTTTTCACTTGGATTAAGATAAGATGATTATTCCAAAAAAGATAAAGCTGAACTGTATGATTTCTAGTCGGCCGTTTTAACTTTTATACCTATCTCGTTTTCCATAACTTTCTATGGTCTCGCCCTTATGATAATATTAAAATGTAAAACATAATCCAATCGGTTGACCTTGAAGGGAATTTTAATCAGACTGTGGTGCATCTCCGGACCATTTCAACACTTGTAACCAAAGCTTGTAAGGTTCATCAGCATAAGTTGTCGTCGTTTATTTCGGATTTCCCAAAACTTTGAATTTATTGTTTATAAATTTAAAACTAGTTTAGTCGAATAGTTACATCATTGAACTCCAGCTGGTCACATTAGCATATTTACAACAAATGGCAAGTTTTGTTTCATCTTTGGGTTTACAGAGTGCACTAAGATATAGCGGTGATAAGATTTACATACAATTTGCTAAGGTTTGAGATAAGTAATGTTTGATTCATAGGAGATTCACCTGCTTTGTTTTGTATCATCCTTTCATGTGAGGTTGAAGACCTTAAAACACAATTTAAGAGTCAGTCCACTCACAAATGTCTGTCTTCAGTCCATCGTCACCTCAATAAATTTCAGGAAAGCAATGAAAATGAAGCAATGTCAATCGAAATGGTAAACAAGCTTGAAAGTGTTACGACATAAACAACAATGACTTAACTAAGAATCCATCACTCAAATTCTCCCTTTGGACCGATAACCCATAAAATATAATCATCCTTAAACTGGAAAGTGAATGGAATGGAATGCATTTGCAAGAGTTTTAAACAAGGAGAGTGGAGGATGTTCTTCCTTTTTGCACACAATCTAATGGAAACAGGAAGCAGTTGCGGATTGTTTAAAGGAGCATCGATTTTCTGTTATTGCGTTCCTTCTATGTCTACCAGACTATGTATGATAAGGCGTCACTTTTGGGTTTAAGAACGTTTGACTGGAATTTTATTTATTCATACTTTCTTATGGTTGGAAGATTTTGAAACTTTTGTTGAATTGATATTGGTTTTTAGGGTTTTATTTTAGTTGAGTTGTGATTTTTGGCTAATAAAAATAATAGTGTTAATGATAATTAAATACTCCATTCACTTGTAAGGAATTGGTTTGTATTAGGCTTCAGGGCTCACGTCAGAATTGTTCGTGTTTTGTAGAATACACTCCATAAATATCAGACATCTCATCACTGACTATATTCTGAGAAAGAGAACAAATTAACTACTTTTTGCCATCTAGGGATGATCATTAATAACAATATTTTTTAAAAAACAATATACAAAACAAATATTTTTTAAAAATAAACAAGCATCAATCACATTATCACCATTCTGTTAATAACATAGCAACTGCAAACAACAGAATAGACGGCTGACAGGAGATTTCAACTGAGTGGAAATTGGGCAATCTCAGGGACAGCACTTTATGTGCTTACGAATTTTAAAATAATGTTTATAAAATCAGATTTAGTTTTTAAGAATTTAAACGTAATCTGACTGCTAAAATAAAAGGTCACGTTTTCAATAGTATAAAGTAAAGTATTTGTCTAATTGTTTCAATTTGGAGTTAAAAGTGAAGTGAAAGTGTTTAGTTTAGGGTTGATAGGGAACATAAGTGTTTGTTGACTGACAGTATATTCTCTGGGCTTGCTATCTCAGCCCAAGAAACAGCGGTTCTGGTTATATGGAATAGCTGGAAGCAACAACACTTTAGGCAAACCTGTAATAGTAAGAATCCTGAGAAACTCTGAGCTACCCGTCCAAGACAAGAAGTGTTTCTTCTTCTCCAGCGTTCATCAGTGAATCCCAGAGAGAAGAAATAGGACTTTAACCTACTTCCATTATTTTAATAATAGTTTTCGATTGATTTAATCCTTATTTTTTTAGCAGTGATATTGAAATAATTAAATTTACAATGATAGAAATCCTTTATCAATAAAAACACATAAACTAATGAGCTCATAAATAATTCGTGTGTTCGGAAAAATGCACACTTGTTATTTTCAGTAAGCAAAAGAGTCTGTAATTGAAATAAGTAAATTATTTACAAGTTATGGTAAAATAGCTACTAATTATTCTCGGATAGGAAAACATTTAATTGTTGCCATAACACATGTCTGTTAAACTATCTACTTATTATAAAATAATTTCAAGAAAATCCATATGTTCTTTTAATTATAGACAATTCCTATTTGCTATGATTTCAAATGGAAGAAATTGAAATAATTGGATGGGCTTTGTGAGAAAGCTTGAAAGTGTATTGAAACAGTATGTCAAATGGTTACTGATTGTATGGATAAATCATTAGATTGTAATAGCAGACTCTTCCAATAAGTTTAACTTATCCAGGAAATTATAGTTCGTCTTCATTTTCTCTGAGTTGTAAGTCAAATGATCTTTGGCAGACTCATTAAGCTTGTGAAGAGTTTATCTCAAAAATGTACCGTAGTCCGTTGATTAAATTGCGTCTTGACAGATTAACTTCTTTCAATTTCTCAAAGACTTCTTGAAGGTTTTGATTATGTTCTTCGAGAGATTTTCCCACCAGAATTATGTCGTGTCGTCGATATTTACTAGACAAGACTTCCAAGTTAATCCATGTAATATGCCTTCTATCAATCTTTCCGCCTTTGGCAATATATGCTTTACAAGTGAAGAGTTAAAGACCATGTTGTTCCGGATAAAGTGTCCAGTCTGTCTTCTTTTTTTGGTAGAGTGTATGAGTTAAGGATGGTTTCATCATTTAAGCTATGATAATAAACATAAAATCTTGTCAATCCATCTGTCTTCATCACCAGCACAACATAAGCAGACCAAGGAATTTGTGAAGGTTAAATGATGGCATTCACGAGCATGGTGTTATGGTTTCAAATCTTGTGAGAATTCTCGTTAGAACAGTTGAATCTGACTTCCATTGTTTCTGTCCACATAAAGTTGACCCAATTCGGATATTGATGAAATATTTTCGTTTCTTGAATCAGAACTATATCTATGTGTTCCACATTCATAACCTTTATATATACTTCGTCAGATAATGCTATAGGATTCTTGTGGAACAAAAGGAGCTTCAAAATCGGAAAACCTTATAATTTGCTTAAAAACATCTATCACAGCATCAAATATATCGAAGAAATTTAACATGTTTCTTATAAAGAAAATGTAATAGTTCCGTTTTCCTGCCCGTCTACAAGTGCGCATTTCTCAGTGTTCTCTACAGTAGAGCCATTTTATTTCCCTTATGATTTAATTCCTTACTCTTAATGTCTCTTTTATAATTGGAACAAATCATTGTACTTTTGCTTTATCCAATGTCCTTGACATTGATTCTAGATTTATTCCCAATACTGATAGCTCCTTCTGCTTGTAATGCTACATCTAGCGCCTCTTTTCTAGTATCATCATGAGATAATGCTAGTACATAAAAAAACAAATTTAAACAAAATTCTTAATGTGTGTTGAATTTGTTCGTAGGCATCCGAATTACATTGAACATCTTCATTTCCAATGTACATAATGCGCTGAACGCTGAACTATTTCATCCTCAAACAAAGATTTCCTAATTGTAAACACATTAGTTTTCGTATTCCCTGATATTTCATAAATGTTTACGTAAAAGGACATTTTAGAAGTATATTTGATTCCTAGATAGCTTGTTCAGAATTTCTAGTATAGTTCTATTTAAGGTCTCTTGTGAGCCGCTCTCCTTTTCTAAACATAATGACTTAAGATTTTGCCAAGTTAAATGTCAAACCTCACTTTAATTAGTAACTTTCCAAGCTCCGTCCGTCTCCAAGTTCATCATGCACGTAGCTTAGAAAGAGTGCAAATAAAAGGTGTGACATGAGATAACCTTGAATTAAGCCCGAGGTGTTTGAAAGATGTCAGAGACATTTTCCTTAAACCTTAACATTTGGGATGAGAAAAATGTCTAAAACTAACTTTGCAGATACTATCATTCATAACAGCTAGTAAAACATACAACCTATAGGTACGGTAACGAATGTAGCCTTGAAGTGCAGCAGCCTTTCCGTCTTTAAGCTTAACGTGGGCATCTTTAAATTCTTTGTAGGTGATTTCATCATCCAAGTTAGGATTTTCAATAACAGGCATAGCATAATTCAAAGTATTATCTTACCTTAGTTGATGTACTTGTATACGAGTTCGGTTTCTGTGGGAAAGCATTAAAAGCAAACATTCCTTGATGTCACTGCTACACCTTGTTTTGGCTGTTTGTAGCAACTTTAAAATATTTTCAGATACTTTAGCGGTGTGTTATAGTTTTGTGCACTATATGAGAATGCTTTGTGATGTGGGTGGTTAATACAGTCTCTGTATTTGACTATTACAGATTTCCTAATTTTTGGTGGGTTGGGTTTCCTTGTGAGATCGTAATTGAGGTGATGGCATTTGAGAGTGTATTGTTCAGCTAGCATTCATGAAGGATGTTCGTCTCTTCATGAAGGTGATCTACATTGGAGATTGAATGACCTAAGGGCTCGTAGGTGATACTGTGTTGCTATCACAATTTCTGGCTATGTGTTCTTTGGTCCACAAAGTGAAGAGGCTGTTCCTGGTGACATCTCAAGGTGCTATTCTTTCAGATACTTTTAGTTTAGTGGTTTAGTTGATGGCATAGTGTAAAGGACATCTATAATTATGTATTTAATGATTTAGGTCAAATTATTAGGGTTTTATTCAGGATAAAGGGCAATTGAATAATTTTGACAGAATTGGATAAAAGAATAAGGTTACAGCTTAGCTCAGGGTAACGAGATATTTCATGTAAATATGTTAATATATATACTAGAGTTAGAAAAATATGTTATACACTGCTCCCATAAATGTTTTAGGTATACTATTCATGTTTCCAAGTAGTCCAAGTTTCCATTCGTAGGTAACTCTGTCCTCACCAGGAACCTTCTTTAGCTTCAAATTATCTAAAACTACGGTTAATTCATCAATAGTCATATCACCATCCAAGGTATCATTTAATATATTTTGATCTGCATAGTGGAATGGACTTGAAATCATTGTGGGGTTTAGTAGATCGTAAAAATATCTTCTGAAATTGTTGACTGTGTCTACTACTTTAGACATGTTTGTGCAGCGTCTGGCATCTGTAGATGTTATCCTGCTCTCACTTTGTGGTTTGTTTGATAGCTTGTTCGACCCGCCGTAGGTTGGTTGCTTGTGTTATGGTTGAATTCACATTTCTTTAGTTATCTTATCCCTTCGTCATTAATAAGTTCACAAATTAAGTTTGAGGGCACTCTGATGTATGGACAGATTTTGTTGTCTGAGCTTACTCTGAGAATTACAACCTGCAGGGATATTCGTCTTTCTCGCGTTGCAGATATATCGTCAAAGGGTTAGTTCTCCTGGTGCACATTATGTTGGGGAGCTGTCGTTGCTATTAGTTCTTCCAGTTGGTTTGTAAAGTTTGTGAATTTCATTTGTGGCCTTTGCTTATTGTTGATGCTGCGTAGAACTACCTCAAGAAAAGTCTTTATGAACTTCGTCAGTCCGCAAGGTGTTGGTATGATAAAGTTCATTCAATTAAAGCTCGAAGGATTTGTCGATTCCGACTGGCAGCAGATCTCACTGATAAAAAATCCACCAGTGGATATATTTTCAAGTTAGCAGGTGCCCAAGGAGCAAAATTGGTTGTTTGATTCCTCTAAAATACCTCTTCATCCGGTAACTTCTTCTATAGTTCTCCTCTTTCATATGTGTAGAAAACTGCTTCAGGGTTTCCTGCAGAAGTCTCCAGGAGGTATTTAGTGACGCTTTTTTTTATATTCCGCAAAAATATTTTATAGATATTCTAGAAGGTCTTTTGAAACCGCACCAAGAGGTCTTCTAAACCTCTTGAGCACGGCTTGGAGAAGAATTGTCGAAGTTTTAAATACCAGTTCAGACATTCTAGTAGAAACTTTTTGGAAACTGGTTCAACATGTCTTATAAATCTGGAAGCGAGGGGTGGGAAACTAAGCCATAATTTGTACTGAAAAATGTCAGCCTCTTCAGGGATTAGAGAAAGACTGGAAACAAAGACTGACGTTTAGAGACTGAAATCACATATACAAAACCAATCGTCTTGGGTGTTGTATTTCTGCAACAAAGAAGAATGGCCTTATTGTATTGTAAATTTCCAGCCTTTTCTTGTCATTTATTTCTTGAATTTTCATTTGAATTGATTAGTTTTTATTAAGAAATATGATTTTCATTAATTATTTCGAATCTTTAGTCTGTTGTGTTGTTGGAGATGGAGTGTCGTATTGTATAGACTTGTGGATTACAAATGTAATTCCTTCGCCTCTTGCTAATGTTGTCACTCTATGTCACCTGCTTCGATGTGGATATCTTGTATCTAGTTAGCACTCTTTGTCAAAGCACTTTTGTTTCAGTTTATGTCTCCTGAAGTGATAATCATAGGGATATTGATTTAAATCTGCTTCGGTTGAATATATATATAAGGCGGTTTCAATATATCTTGACAATACTTTAGATAATTCAAGTTGTTAATTTGTGTAGCATTTCAATTATCTTGTTGATAAATTCTCCCATAAATGTGTTAATTTCTTTATCTTGCAATCATCTAGGTGTTGCAAGGTTTTGATTGTTTTAAATTTGCGGAATTTATTCTTCTTCCCAAATTCTAACATCAAGGTTTCAGATTATCAAGATATTTTCTGTCTTATTAGTATCGAATCCATCTCGTTCAAAAACGTTTCACCTCCTTGAACTTTTTTTAATAAGTTAACTAGAACAACTATATTTTCTTCTGATAATAATCGATATAAATTCAAATCAATACCAATCATGAAACTCCCATTAGTTCCAAAGATTGAAATTCTAAAAACTATCAATATATACCCTAACCTTCATCAACATCAAAGTTAGAGACCGTCATAAATTTTGTGATCAACAGTAGTGGATAACAACAAACAGAAACTCCCTACCCCTTCCGTTAATCTACGCCCGTAGACCATCCAAGTCCATAGAGTATCCAGTTTCACTCTAAATAATTTATTCCATAAATTATAGTATTCCGATGAAAATAGAGTGGATCCGCTTTCTTAGTTATATCGAAATCTAATAATGAATTCAACAGATGACCCAGACCTATTTAACCATCCCTAGACGATACGATCTGATACATGAATCGATTCGCGAAAATAACTCTAAGACTACATAATCCATTATCATCATAATCCATAAAGTGGTCTTTATACATCTCTTACAGAGATATTATTTTTTGATAGAGAGATAGATAGAAAGACCATTATCTGAGTTATAAAAATTTGTGTTAACAGAATTACAATAAAATGTCAATAAAATTAAGATTTAATTTATTTTTCTTCTTCTCCTTCGTCAACAACAACATCTTACATTACATAAGATACATAACAAAAAATAACTAAAGCGAGGTGGGTTTCAGTGTTGTAACAGAACAACATCTTCAACGTCAGTCATTAGTGTTGTGGTGGCAAGTAGTTTTGGTTGGTGGCTGGTGGCAAGTATCCAACGGTTTGTTGGTTGCTTTGGGTGGCTGGGGTAAGAGCACCAGAGACATCGCTGACTGGAGCATGACCTTCATCAGAAACGTGGCTTTGTCCTCCCAAGACATCGTATTGGCGTTGGATTTCGTTTTGGGCATGGGCGGCTTCTTCTGGAGTCTTGTACTTGATGAAGAAGACTTCTGGTTTGCTGGGTTGAGTTGGAGCTGGAGTGGCGATATCGTTGACATCCAATTCGTGTTCCTTTTGGCTGAGGACGTAGATGACAGTCTTCTCTTCTTGTGGAGCGTATTCAGCGGACAAATGTACGTTGGCGTTGGAAGATGAAGGAGACTTGATGAAGACAACACGGTAGTTCTTTTGGGCACGTCCGAGGACAAAGTGCTTGCTCTTGCCAATGGAATCATGATCTTCTGGGGCGGAGTGCAAGTAGAATTGTTTGGTGATGATTGGGGCTTCGTGTCTTGGGGCTTCTTCAACAACGTGGTGTCCGGAGAATCCAGTGAATGCTGGGGCTCCAATTGATGGGCTTCCAACTAGGCTTCCTGATCCTGAGGTGGTTGGGAATCCTCCTGAGACTGAGCTGGCTGGGAATCCTCCTGAGACAGAGGTGGTTGGGAATCCAGAGACAGTAGATACAGCGGGTTGTCCGACAGTAGTAGCGCTTCCGAAGTTTCCTGATGGTCCTGATGTGAAGGTGGTGGCACCTTCGAAGCTTCCTGATGGTCCGGAGGCTGAGAAGCTTCCAGTACCGACTGGAGCTTGGAGTCCAGCTACTTGTTGTACATTGTTTGAGCTAGCGAATGCTGGTCCAACAACAGCGTTGTGGTTGAAGGTGGAACCACTGTTGTAGTTGTATCCTCCTGGGAGGACTCCGCACAAACCTACGGCGAATAAAGCACTTAAAACCTGACAAAGAAAAAAAAACAGTTAATAAAATAAATATTATCTTAAAGATCACCACCGAGACTCACCACAAAGGAGCGCATCTTCAGACTTAGATTGATTGTTTTAATTGTTTTGGTGGTACAATGAAAACTGATATCATCTCCTAATATCTTAACGTTTTTATATCAAACTAGGCTATTGCCAAATATTCCGCAAATGTATTCACTTTGAAACCGGCCCTCTCCCGATGATGGTAACTTGATGTTGGTGAGGGGGAAAACGAAGTAGCAAATATGTTAAACATTTGATTTCAGACATACACAAACTATATAGATACATAAATAAAAATATATACAAAGACAAGTCTATAAAAAATGTATATGTTTTACATAACCGAAACTAAATATTTGTTTAAAGAAAAATGTCTTTTGCAAAATTTGAAATGTCCGAAAAATTTACATAAGTAAGAAACGGTCATCAACGAGGAATGTTACCCAAAAGAAGTTTTTTTTCAGAATGTATAATTTCTTCTTTTTTGTTGGTAACATATGGATATGTGGGAATTTCCCAGAATCTTAATCGGATTCTTATGAGAAAAAACATACAATAGCGAGAGTCATTGTAATTTTACTTTCATTATAGGGTTTTACATTGGAATGTTGTCCTACGGGTTTTGGGGGTTGGTTTGATGGTTCCGATGTTTTAGATGGTCTTGATGTTTTTGTTGTAATGATGATTCTATTGTTTTGCATGATTGATTGGTGTTGACTTTGGGGTTAAGTGGTTATAAGAGTGTGGGTGGACATAAAGAAGATGAGATTGATTTTGCTTAATAGATTTATATGAGAATGCATTCATTTGATGTTAATGGTATTGTGAAGACATCAATTAAGCAACCAAATTCGACTTGTGACCTAAATTTGTTGTTAATGGAAATTGGTATGCAATTTTTATGCAAAAAGAAATTATTTGCATATGATAAAAGGTTGATATATAAGATGAATTAGAGATGGAAAAAGTTATCAGTTTAGTTTGATCTTCTTGAGAATCAAAATGCGTGCTTTCGTTTCAGTTTTTGCTTTATTCGTTGTAGCTTTCGCTAAGCCACAGTACAACTATGAATCAGGACCAATTGGAGTTCCACAACTTCCATTTAACCAGGGATCTACTGGACCTTTGATTACTACTGGACAGATTAGTACTCCACAGATTATCACTCAACAATTTCCAGTAACCACTCAACAATTCCCAAGTGCCCCAGTCACACAACTCATCTCAACTCCCCAACAAATTTCAACTGGATCCCAACCCATTGTCACCCCACACTTCCAAACCCCTCAAGTCGGGGGTGTCTACCACGAAGAACCAGTTCAACGCACTCATGAAGCTCCATTGATCACCAAACAATTCTTCCTCCATTCAGCCCCAGAGGATCACAGCGCTATCCAAAGAACCAAGCACTTTGTCTTGGGACGTCCACAAAAGAACTATCGTGTCGTCTTCATCAAGAACCCATCAGACACCAACGCTAATGTTCATTTGTCTGCCGAATACGCTCCACAAGAAGAAAAGACTGTCATCTACGTTCTTAGCCAAAAGGTCACCGCTTTGGACATCGACAACATTGCTACTCCAGCCCCAACTCAACCAAGCAAACCAGAGGTCTTCTTCATCAAGTACAAGACCCCAGAAGAAGCTGCCCATGCTCAAAGAGAGATCCAAAACCAATACAATGTCTTGGGAGGATCTACTTCAGTTGAGGATGGTGGTCTTGCTCCAGTTACCTCTGTTGTTGGGTCTTTGGACAGACCTGTCGATAACCACGCTTTGAATACTTTGGGAAATGAGTATTTGCCTGTAAAAAAAGCTTAAGTGTGATTTAAAGGCTGTTGATTAGTTTTAAGTTTATTAATCTTTGTAAGAATAAATTTCTTTATTTTGTGATAATATTTTGTATCTTTTCAATTTTTATTGTGATTCAAATAGGCCTCTAAAAAAGTATTTTACCTTTTAATTATTTTCCACAAGTCATTCAAATTGATATTAATCACGCCATAACTGAATTCAGCTAGAACAAATTAATAACGCATTACCCTGGAATGACCCTAAACAAAAAGCTTTTAAAAATGGATGAATTTTTATATCTAACTTTTTTAAGGGCGTTAATACAAAAGCTCCAGAAGGGCTCAATTAAACAAATTCAAACTAAATGTTACTCAAAAATGGTCACTTTTAAAAGACTGAACCAAAAATAAATCTTCGAAAATTATGAAGAAATCATTAAAGTTATCAGTAACGATATGGTTTGAAATAGTTTTCCCTCTTATTTTTTAGTGGAAGAATTATTTGGTGTCTTTCAAATTGATACCTTTAAAGCAAAGATCCCGAAAAACATTTAGAAGACACTTAGTAAACATACCTATTTTGGCGACCTCGGTCTAGAAATCATTTGTAAATGCTTTTAAAGCAATTTTAAAGATGAACATATTTCAGACAACTTTCTTGAAGATGTTTTATATTTAATGTTTAGTCATGATTTAAAAGATGTCTTCAAATGTTACAAAATGATTACTAAACATAATCCTTAAGATCATCTTGAAAATCACTTGTCGTAATTATAAATGTTTGCTAAACATAACTAAACATCTAAACTCAGAGAAGAGATTATGCTCCACAATATGGATACTTCTTCTTCCTCTAAATACTCCTCAGCTTCTTCTTATTCTTTGATATAGCTGAAAGAAAAGAAGAGATGGTCATATTATGGTATTGATTCTTTGATAAATATTCTGCAACCATAATTAAAGATACCATCACATATTATTGAGTGTCATATTGAAACCCTTCTCTGAGTGTAGTGTTGCAAGACCCAATGTAAACGTTTGTCTTCCAAATGTATTGCTTAGATTTCAGCCTAGTATGTGAATGAATTTATTAAAGAAACATAAAATAAGATAGGGCTATACATTTATATTCACAGCTTAGCTTATTACAATTGTCAACTAGCCGTATATTATATTTAGATTAAGTTACCAAAAATCAGAGATTGAAATACAACAGGATTACAAAATTAAAAGTAAGTCCTTATAGTTTTTTTTCACGGTCAGTCAGGTAAAAATTTCCTTGGTTCGTCCTTAGGCTGCCTTCTGACAAGGATTCCACTTCTTTATCTTTTCTTTCCTGAAAACTGTCCTTAATCAGCCTACTCCATCCGATCAATAAATCCGTTTAGGTCAGAATTTCTAACCATACCAATCATCCTTGTCATGTAAATTCCATTCAATATGAAATGATTTGTCTTCCAAGGAGAGCTACGAACTCCAACGAAGAATTAGCAAATCCTTAATGGATTTAATTCCAATCGGTGTTCGTGAACGAGTGCGTGATACGAACGACCGTAAAGCAAAATGACATGTGTTCTTACCTTCAATTGTAAAGCTACTTTTCTACATCAGGGCTTTAGTTTTCCCTCTTTCTCTGAATAGAGTCAGTCATGAGTTCTCTGTTATTTTCAACGAGATTAACTTTTTATTTATTCAAAACAACGAGGGTTGAGACAGGTGACAAATCTGACTCACCTGAACAAAATTTCTTAGGCAAAATTATAACGAGGATCGAACTCAGAATCATCAGAGTGGAAGACGGGAGTGCTACCACAAGCACCACAATGTAAAATTCAGAATCTATCTCAAAAATCGAGATGTGCTGAGCAATGTCTTATTCCAAAACCTAACACTGCTCTTTTTGTGCATTTTATAGTTTTATGTGAATATTATAAAATATAGTTAAAATTCAATATCAATGAGCAGGACTTTATGAATGCTTCGAAAAGATGACTAAAAATCAGCACTCTTGCTATATTTCAGCAAGTTGTGAACTTAACAAATAGAGGAGACCATGTAAAAAGTATGCGTAACCATCCTTCACTCCTTTTATTGCTAGAGTTAATTATACCCCAAAAACTAGCTCAAAAATGAAAGAGTAAATTTTCCTCTAATTAAAACTCTTTTCATATACAAAATGTTATATTAAAAGAACAAGTTTAGAAAAACTCCCAAAACCACATCTTCAAAAAATTAAAAACCAAAAGATATTATCACAAAGAAATTTATTCTTATAAAGATTAACAAACTTAAAACTAATCAACAGCCTTTAAATCACACTTAAGCTTTTTTTACAGGCAAATACTCATTTCCTAAAGTATTCAAAGCGTGGTTATCGACAGGTCTGTCCAAAGACCCAACAACAGAGGTAACTGGAGCAAGACCACCATCCTCAACTGAAGTAGATCCTCCCAAGACATTGTATTGGTTTTGGATCTCTCTTTGAGCATGGGCAGCTTCTTCTGGAGTCTTGTACTTGATGAAGAAGACCTCTGGTTTGCTTGGTTGAGTTGGGGCTGGAGTAGCAATGTTGTCGATATCCAAAGCGGTGTCCTTTTGGCTGAGAACGTAGATGACAGTCTTTTCTTCTTGTGGAGCGTATTCGGCAGACAAATGAACATTAGCGTTGGTGTCTGATGGGTTCTTGATGAAGACTACACGATAGTTCTTTTGTGGACGTCCCAAGACAAAGTGCTTAGTTCTTTGGATAGCGCTGTGATCCTCTGGGGCTGAATGGAGGAAGAATTGTTTGGTGATCAATGGAGCTTCATGAGTGCGTTGAACTGGTTCTTCGTGGTAGACACCTCCAACTTGAGGGGTTTGGAATTGTGGGGTGGCAATGGGTTGGAATCCAGTTGAAATTTGTTGAGGAGTTGAGATGTGTTGTGTGACTGGTGCACTTTGGAATTGTTGAGTGGTGACTGGGGCACTTTGGAATTGTTGAGTAGTGATTGGAACACTTGGGAATTGTTGAGAAGTCACTGGTACACTTTGGAATTGTTGAGTGGTCACTGGTGTACTTGGAAATTGTTGAGTAATGATCTGTGGAGTGCTGATTTGTCCAGTAGTGATCAAAGGTCCAGTAGAGACCTGCTGAGTATATTGAGGAGTATTGACCACTTGGTTGAAAGGAAGTTGAGGAACTCCAATTGGTCCAGATTCATAGTTGTATTGTGGCTTAGCAAAAGCTACAACGAATAAAGCGAAAACTGAAACGAAGGCACGCATTTTTCAAACTATGTATCACCAAAGCAGATCAAACTGAACTGATACTTTTCACCATCACCCATTCATCTTATATATCAAACAATAATTATGAAACAATATGTTAATAATTTCTTTTTGCATAAAAATTGCAAATCAAATCGTTAGTCGCCTGAATCTGTCCAAAAATGGAAAGAAGAAATTAATTTAGGTCATTAGTCAAGTTCAGTTAATATATCATTTTATCAAGCTGATGTCTTCACAATTAAATGAAATAGATATGAGAGACATTAATTGGTTATTTAAAAAAAGAATCTTAGATATAATATTGATTTAGTGTTAATAGTAATGATACATTGTTATTTGTTGGTTTTTGGGACTCTAAAGCTTGGTATATAGTTCACAGCCTTCTAAGGATTTACTTACATAATATACTTATACTCTGGATGGACCTCCGAGCCTATAGCTGAAGAATCTATTCCTAATAAACTCACTATTCCAAATTTCTCAGGTGGTTGAGTTGCTTGTGAACTTGGTAATACTATTATAGAATTTTTAGTGATTTAACTTTATAGGCATCTGTCAAATGAATGACCATCTGTCGGTCTATTTGACTGTCTTTCTATGTGGATATTAAAGCGTATATTTTATATAGTGTTTTCCAAGATACTAAGAAGGACACTTACAGACATTTCTATTTTATTCATTCTTATTTTTGTTTCCCAAACATCTTATTTATACAGGACATCTTAGTAATGCCTATAACATTTCTCATATTACTATTGTTATCAGATTTGAATAAAGGATTTATAAATTCTAAAGTAATCGCAAATCATTTCCGACATCGAAAATGAATTTTCGTCAAGAAATGTTTATATACAATTTTCTATAAGCACGGTCAGTTTACTTGGCTCTGGACTTGATAGGATCTTGAAGTCAGTTCTATCAAAGTTACATCCAATGATTTTTAGATGTCGTCTTAAAAAGCCCAGGTAATTTGTATAAAGAGGAATTTTCATTAGTGAAAACTTGATCTAATAACTCGTTGTTTGAATTCCTTACTGTGTTGGTGTTGTTTTTGATTAACCAAGAAAGTTGATGATGTTAAAGGGAGCCTTTGTGGTTTTTATGCAATCACGCTCTCTGGTGCTGTAAAATAGTAGTCCATCTTCCTGGTAAAGCAGCAAAGTTTCTTGATATCAGGAAAGGACTTTAAGAAGAAACTGATACTAAAGCTGTTGAAGATGGAATCCCAGCCGAGCTCATTTAGAATACCTGCATCAGCTTTTCCAGCAGATATGGTTAACTTTATCTATACCCAGTGCGTGGGGTGTCAGTAACTCCCATTAAAATAGATAATCTCGGAAAGCAATCTTTTAGAATTTATTTTCATCGAGATATTTCAGTCTTCTGAAATGAAGATTTTCATTCTACCATGTCTCCATCCTATACGTTTACCTTTAGCATGCTTATTGTAGTTACTGTAAGGTTCTTCCTTGATTTTGAGTATTTCTGCTTTGGATCTTGTAAATTTTTATCATCGACAAAGATAAAGATATGCAAACCTTCAGATTGTGATATTTTCCACTTCAACTGACTACCCTATATAGAGGAAATCAGTAGTTACGAGTACATGTTCGATAGAATTTCTCTCACTAGTAGAAGATTGTGGAAGATTCTATGACTACTATAAATATATACTTGTACTGCTTATTAGTTTCATGCATTACTCCGAGGTGATCTATATTGTAAGATGAAAGAAGTATTTCTACTTTTAGAATAGATCTTAAAAATCCTTCTTTTTTTCTTCTTTTGCAAACATTTGATGCCGTTTTAATGCAATGATGGAGATCTTCTTTGATGTTCTCAATTTCAAGCTATTGTTATGCTATATATATTTCAGTTTTTCCTAGATGAAAATTCTGTATTACATTTTCTGTCATATTATCTGGAAAAACAACTGCATTAGCTCAATTGTAGACTATATCGTTAGAGCAAATATATTTTGAAGCTAGTCTATATAATAAAATTCAAATCTGTCTTTCTGTGTGTCTTTCTGTCTGTTTGTTCCTTATAGAAACCGACAGGGCTTATCCGATTTGGCTCAAATTTGGTAGAGATGTTCCCTTGAATCTTGGTCAAAACATAGGCTACTTTTCGTAACGTTACGTGAAGGCTTACGTTACCTTTTGAGCCTAAACCTAAGGCAAGGTCTGGAAATTTATAGCTTTTTTCATGTCTTTATGTGTTTTCTTTAAATTTGTTCGTTGTCAGGAACTGTTTGTGGAATCGGAATTGGTTCCAAGATTCCAGAAACGGTTCCGTGGCCAAGTTTTGTTNTTTTTCACAATATGGGTATCGTAGGATGGGGAATATTAATAGGAGTCAAGAAGTTTATGTGGAATCTCGGATCTGAATTGGTTCCAAGATTCCTGAAACGGATACGTTGCCAAATTTAGTTTTTCACAATATGGG
>JXPG01047530.1:6103-18146 GCA_001015175.1 Megaselia abdita | reverse complement strand
CGAAGGTGGGTCGCGCCAGCTAGTTAATAGATAAATAAACATTTAAAAAAAACAGATAAGTTCAAGTTTACTCAACCAAAATAATGGAAGCTCATTTAAAGTTATTAAGAGAATTAAATTAAAAATATATAAGGTAGAATTCCTGCTGTTATGAAATTGGTGAATAAGTTATGAAGAGTTATATAACGAATCTTTGTGTGCAAAAACGGTATATTGAAAGCAGTAAGACCCATCTAATGTTATTCGCGACAGCTAGTTTATTCTGAAATTGCCCAACTCAGATCCTCTGGCCCATCCTCACTTCGAATAATATATTAGGAACCATGCAATTAATATTATTATTTATGGATGCAAATAAAAGTGTGATATTGATATTAAGGACGATTAAGGAATGTTTTGAATTTGGTGTGTCATGTGGAGTTGTATCAAACAGATCTTTCACCGGAACTCTTCAATACCATATGGATATCATTTGTAGAACATCCTCTAATACTATTGGATCATTCCTGGAACTGGTACTGCAAAACAGAAGATTCAGTGAGTTTGAAGGTAAACTCAGACAAAACAAAGTACATGCTCTCCACGTCAAAGAACACAGAAATAGATCAAACTATAAAAATGGTAAGCAGTTAAAAAGTTAGATAATATGTGATCAGAAGCTACACCCAAACAAGTACTTAAATGCAGAAATCAAAGAAATATACAACATGAAAAATCATAAATGACTGTAGAGAAAGTATTCTCCACAAGTCAGTATGGCTGTAGAAAACGTAATCGTCCAACCGCATTAGTAGACTTAGCAGAGGAGCATTTCATGCTAAGAATAGCACCATTAAAAAGAAAGGGAAGGAAGATACTACCTGAAGTGTCGTCTCAACCTGAATGCTAATTTAAAAAAAACCTTAGATTTACTCCAAGACCTAAAAGGAGAATACACGGAAGGTTCAGGCAAGAAGACTGAAATATAATTACTTAAGCTATGAATTTTACAACTATAAATGTATTCTTTGATTTGATGATTGTTAATCCAGGTATATTGGTATTCCTTTTAGATGGATGCAGAGTTGGTCATTTATAATGTTTTCCTGGTATACATGTGAATTTGTTTGTAACCGATGATAAAGCACAAGGTGTTGGTTATGCTTTAATACTGATACTACGTAATTTTCTTACTCAATGAAAGTTAATTACATATTAGACTGTAGTAATCTTGTGAAAAACTACCTTTGATACTTTAGATCTTTAAAACAAATATGATCCAAATGTACTTCTTGCAATACCAAGTAAGGTATACTATGTTTTTTCTCTTCTCTCTTGTACATTATCTTTCAAGCTCAGTTTCTTCTAGGTATTTCCCATAAAAAATATATTTTTTGGAAAAGTTAGGTATTTTGTCGATGCTGGCTTATCTTCTAAAGTATTTAGATATACTCTAAAGAATTACAGTCATATACTATACACAAGAACAAGAAGATGAGGAATATTTCAACATAATTGCAAAATAATCTTTGTTTGAAATGGCTTTAATTCTGTCTACACTAACTACACATGTTATTCTTCTGATAATAACTCATAATCCAATATCGAAGAATATAACACTTTCCATAGTCTCAAACAAGTTTCAGACCCCTTCATAATCCTCATAGTCCCTTTACATTCCATTCAATATTTAAATACCCAAAATTCATAGAAACGTGTTATTCAAACAAATTTTTAAACTCTGAACCTAAAGCTATTTTACATTAAATATTTCTCAAACTGATAATCCGAGGGAAATAAGGCAGCTGGCATTTTCCACTCAACATGAAAAAGTTTCGCACATGATTGAGTTGTTTAGTTTGTTTCCACAGGATGTAATTTGTTTGGTTGAACTAATTAATACAATCGCAAACTGATGATGGTTGTTAACAGGAAGTGTTGTCAGGTCAAAGGATATCCTGATATTGAGAGTGTTTGACGGTATATCTAACGTGATGCTTTGGAATTGCTTTGGAATTTGAAACAATAAAGAACGATTTCCAAATTATCATAACTTAAATTTCAGACATCAAAATCATGATGAATACCGATGCCAAATTGTGTTCACAACCATCCCCATAAATCCTGAATTCATATTCATTTCGTTGTCTGTTTATGTGTTGTATCTATTCGAAAATAATCTATTAGTTCCACTAAAAGCTTTGACACAAAAACTACTCATATAAAATTCATCACTTTGATAAATGCTTCCGTCCCAAGAGATAAATGCCCACCACCCATCCAATAAATTAACATATCACCCTCTGCCATAGATTCTGAATAGATAAATACTTGGTGGAGAACATTATATATCACCAGATATTTCATGCATCGACAACGTGGTTTTGGAATTTCATTTTACATGACATATTATCTCTTGTTGTTTCATTTTTTTTTTGATTAGTTTTGAGTGGATTTTATTTTAATTATTTGGTTATTGTTTTATTTATTTTTTTAAATTTCTATTTTAAATTAGGTGGCTATTTAAGTATACTATTTTTTAACACAAAACTAATTCCAGACTACAAGGAATGTATTCTGTAAGTTTCGTCTAAGTCAGATAATCGATTTGTATTCGGAACAAATGTTTATGATAATTATTTTTTATTAATATTGTTATAATTTTATATTTTATTTTTTCAAATTTTATTTAGTTTTCAATTTTTGTATGGTATTTATTGTTTTGCTTAAGCTGATAGATTTTTGTTTATTCAAAAATAAGTAAAAGTAATAAAAAAATAACTTTGTTTTCTTAATTCCCGAAAAACGTAACGTAAGCCTTCCAGTAACATTTTTTAAAAACTTTTATTGAATTTGACTTCTTTGAAAATAAGTATATCTTCTTACCAAGCATTATAAAAAAAGTGCACTATTTCTTAATGTTGCCCATATTTTGCATTATTCTACGAAAAATTCAATCAACAATAAATATGTTTTTTTCAAGTATTCTTTAACTCACCAAAAACGTAACTTAGAACTTCACGTAACTTTTCAAAAAATATTAATTTTTTAAATATGTCTTAATCCTACCCTAAAATATCATTAAAATTTAGAATTAGAATTAGAATCATAAGATTTAAAAGATTCCCATTCAAAAACATAAAAAAGTGCATCTTAATTTCCTAAAATGTAAAGTAAGCCTTCACGTTATGTTACAAAAATAAAGCTAAATTCTTACTCTTTCAAAGGTTGACATATTTCTCAAAATCCTATCTTCGGGAAACGAACAAACATTAAAAACTTAGTTTCCTAAAAATGAAAAATAAGCCTTCACGTAATGTTACAAAAATAAAGCTATATTCTTAATCTTTCAAAGGTTGACATATCTCTCAAAATCCTATCTTAAATACCTTAAAAAAAATATAAACAAAAAATCGATTAAAACGTAACGTAATACTTCACGTTACGTGACAGAAAGATCATATCTTGTTCCTATCCAATATTCTCACCCATATTTCTCAAAATACATTCAAAAATTTAAAAATTATAAAAAAGTTCACGTTAATTTACCAAAAACGTAACATAAGCCTTCACATAATGTTAAAAACAATAGCTTTTTTTCTTCTTTTTCTAACAATGTCATTACTTCCCTTAATCCTACTTCAAAAATTAAAAACAAAATCCCCAAAAACCTATATATCCCCTATTTGCTCCATCTTTTAACAATAACTCACTAACAGCGCTAATTCACTGAAGCGTAACGTTACGAACAAAACAAAAAATTCACAAAATAATACCTAAAAATATAAAAACAACGAAACGTAAGCCTTCACGTAAAATTAAACCAATATGCCTCCTTTCTCTTTGAAAGTTTCCCAAAAGAAGCAAATCTTCTTACTCTTCCAAAGGTTCTCGTATATTTCGTGAAAATCACCGACAAATTATAAAATAGTGTGCTTTAAATTTTACGTAACATAAAAATAAGAAGCATATCCTCTTCATCTTTTAAAAATGCCCATATTCATATTAATCGTACCCAAGAATACATTCAAAATAACGAATTATAAATTTCGCTCATTCACTACCAGTATTAATTCACTAAAGTCTTCACGTAATGTTACGAAAAAACCTATCTTTTTCCTCTTCCAAAGTGAGCTCCTTTCTCACAATCTCAGAAATACCTTCAAAAATATAAAGATTTAATAAAGTCACGTTAATACACCAAAAACTTAACGATACAAAAATCATCCTAACTTCTTTCCCTTTTCATAAAAAATTTATAAAAATATTATAAATATTATAAAAATTTATAAAAATTTATATTATATTTATAAATTTTTTATTCAAAATACCTTTAAAAGCAAAACAAACTAGAAAAAAGTGAATTTTAATTTACGAAAAACGTGCCCATATTTCCCACGATCCTACCCTAAAAACCCTTTATAAATATTATTTCTTTTATCAAAGTACACCTAAAACTCAATTTACGTAACGTTACAAAAAGAAGCTCATCTTCTTCCACTTTAAAAAATGTTCATATTCCTCATAATCCTACCAACAAAAGTATTTTTTTTTTAAGTAAACGTAACGTAAGCCTTCACGTAACGTTACAAGAAGCCTATTTTCTTAATGTTTTAACAGAGCCCAAAGTAAATTAATGACCACTTAATAATTCTCATTCCTAAGTTGAAAAACATTCCCATAAAACACGAAACAAAAACTTGTTTATTGCAAAAAACTTTAAATCTCTGAAAATCCACAAGATGTTGGTATAATAAAAGAAAAAGACATGACAGTAACCAACTTCAAAAATCCTTCAACCAAGACTAATCCCATAACTTTCTGCTTTCCATACGAAATAACAACTACAAATCTCTAATGGAGAAGAATAAATTTGAAACTTGAAAGTAATAATTGGAGAAATCGTAGACCAAAAAAATTCTACTGCATTAGTTAAACTAATCCATTCCATTCCATTCGGTTCGTTCTATTTAGAAACAGGTGGTTTCATTACTGGTTATAGTTTTCGTTTTCTAGTTTGGATTGGATTGCTTGGCTTGGCAGACCTTCCTTTGCATGTCCTTTCTGCATACATTTTCATTTTTATCATTCTAACTTTGGCATTCAAAGTAACTGCAGGCTTTTTTCTAACCTTTCCTTTTTATGTCTATAAATATTTTGAATTTAAATGTGGTCTTTTAATAGGCTTTTACTTGTAAATATATAAGTTAGTTGACTTTCAGATGAAGTTTTAGGTTCTTGACTTTCACGAATTTTGATTTTTATAAGAAAATCAACCTCAATTTTCAACGACCTTGATTCTTTTCCTCCTACAAAGATAAACCACAAAAAGAGTTGACGAAATTCTTACACATAATTTCATTTCCTTTCCCACATCACGTAAAGCAGTGAAAATCCTTTTTATTACAAAAACTTTTCCTTTTCGAGGTTTTTCAAAAGGGTGTTTTTTTTAAGATTATTTTTAAGACTAAAGATGAAAATTCCATTGCAGTCATTCCAACTACTATTTTGTCATCGCTTTTGCATAACAATGTAAACCACGTAAAAATCTGTAATCCCGATGCTCAACAATTTAATTGACAGTGGTAATCGTCTAATCAAATACGTAATCCCATTAATGTCGAAGGGATTCCATTTCAAATGGAATGGTATTTATCACAGTACAAAGCAAATAGGCGATCACTAATCAGCTTAAGGTATTAAAAGGAAACAGTCATTCAATCATTTGGAATGTGCAATTGAATCGACAGACAATTGTCTGACAATGACATTCACAGAATTGACGTGTAGGCGGTTTGTATTATGCATTTCAATTCTAATTATAGAAGAATTTTGTGCTTATATGACATTGTTGGTTTAATATGCAAAGTATGGTGAACATTCTATTAGATGGATTATTGTTTTAATTTCAGTTATGAGGGGGAGACTAGAATCATATTGATGTCTACTAAAGGACTTATTGATTTAAAAATAGGAAAGATTTACGTTTTGGGTCAGATGGGATTTTTGCGTCATCGTTGTATTATATTTATGTAAAGGAAAGGAGCTCGCATTCCCTTTTACAAGAAAGGAAAATAGTTTCAGAAGAAACATGAGAATAAAATAAAAAGTCTATTTTAAATGTCGTAGAATGTCAAATCTCCTCTCATTCGTAAACTGAAACATTTCAAGCGAAGACATCCTGAAAAGTGACAAAGTCTACTGAGACTCACGACAATGGAATCATCCTTGATTTGTTTTTAATTATTAGTACCATTAGATCTACGACTTCTTTCTTAAAAAAATTGTATTATACTTAACGAAAATACCTATAATGATTATACTTTTAAATATTAACCGAATTACGTGAATAGCAATAACTAAAGCTGAGAACATGTACTCGGATTCGAGGATTGCTTAAAGCAAAACACATTCAAGATAAAGGTTTAATTTAGAAGAAAGACATCTACACTTTTAAAGAAGAACATTATCTTAGAACGACAACAAAAAAACCCGAACCTGAGGATTAAGTATGAAACATCGAAGACAAAGTTCCTTCTTTTTTTTAGGGTTCTTGTCCGAAATAATAGAATCAAATAATACTCTTATGTAAAACACATATCAAATGTCAAATATGTACCATACACAGAATATGCATTGCACAAATAAAATATGTAACCTCTCAAAACAATAATTATTTTCCTGATCATTAAAATGTGTAGCACACTTATTTCGTATGTAGACCATACTATTACGTTTGAAATATGTCCTACTGCAGAACATTAAAATATGTTAATACATTTAATAAACATTAAAATATAAAATATGGGTAAACATTTTGTTTTGTTTTATGTTTTTTTTAATACTTGTTCTTATTAATTATTTAGATAAAGATTAATAAAAAAAGGTTCTTCATTTAATTGTAAGTAAAAATTAAATATTTCCAAAAATATTGAATCCAAAAAATGTTCAAAATTAAAAATAGATTTCAAACAAAAAATAAAAAAAATGTTTATCTTTATCAAAATATTTAAAAATATAATTCTAACATATTATAAATATTTAAATCAAAATTAAGCAATAATTCAAAGATGATGGATCTTAAAAACGTGGATCTTTTTGTTTTTAATAAATATCAAATTAAAAAACTTTTTAATTTCCCTTAATACTTTCTAAAATGTAATCATAAAATTATTAATTTTCAAAAATATTGAATTCAACAAATTTTCAAATACAAAATGAACATAGATTTCAAAAATGCAACAACATTTAAGTCAATTGTTATTTATAACAATCAAGATGATTAAAAATATAAACTTCAAGTCAAAATTAAATGCCAGTTTTTATAGGCGGTTTTTCGCCTCCCTACGCCACTGCATTCAGAAAGTCTAAAAAGTAATTACGAGGCTTTGAGGGCTCCATCAGTACCTTTAAAACGCAGCATCAAACTTGAAAATCAGATTGGATGTTCTTTAATAAAATTTAAAAATACTGAAAACTGAACTTCCAGAATTCAAGTAATAGCGCCATCTGGTGTTGACCAACCAAATTTCTGCATATGTCAGTCTGTAGTAGCCAGATACACCTTTAATACGAAGTATCCCATCCCATATCGGATAATGTTTACCCCTTCAAATCTTCGTTGCAAAAGGTTTACTGCAAACGCACTAACAGAAGGACAAAGCGAGTACATAAGGGCATTTAAAAAAAACCCTAAAAACATAACAAAAATAATGAAAATTAAAAAATTATGGATTTTTATCTAAAATTTAATTATTAAAAAATATTGAAAATCTATAAAAAGAACAAATGCTAATTTTTAATTTTTAATTTAATTTTAAGTAAAAAATAAATATTTCCAAAAATATTGAATCCAAACAAACATTTAAAATTAAATATAGATTTAAAAAAAAAATATTTATCCTTATCAAAATATTTAAAAATATAATTCTAATATATTATAAATATTTAAATAAAAATTAAAAATAACACATTAATTCAAAGATTATTGGAATTAAAAATATGGATCTTTCTGTTTTCAATAAATATCAAATTAAAAACGTCAAATTTCTCATAATATTTTCTAAAAATTAATCATAAAATTATTAATTTTCAAAAATATTGAATTCAACAAATTTTAAAATAACAAATGAACACAGATTTCTAAAATAAAACAAAAATTAAGTCAATTGTTATTTATAATAATCAAAATGTTTAAAGATATATATATTTTATAATTGAAAAAAAATCTTATATTCTGAAAATGTAAAATATAAAGAACTTTTTATTTTAGTTTTTCTTATTTCCAAATTAAAATATGCAATTCGAGAAATTAGAAGTTCCCTTACTTTAAACAAATATTTGAAAATAACAATTTTAATTCTTCATGACTCAAATGTTCAGTTAAAACTCTAAAGTTTCAAAATTACAAAAAAAAAATGAATATAGAATATTTTAAAAATTGACAGAAAATCTTTAATTTAGAAGTTACTGTTATTTATTGGGTATTTTAGAATTCTTCTAATATTTAAAATAAAAAGAAGCGGAAACGTTACGTTTGCTATTCTGTTGGATGCAAATAACAGACTGTTAAATAAAGAATGGACACTACAGTCTATTCCTTTGCTTAAGAGAGTGTCAGAGAAGAGCAATGAATTTAAATTGAATGAATTAATGCAATTAAATTAAAATAATTATTGTGTGGTAGAAATCTTGTAATAAATTCGAAGTTCTGATCGTTGAACTAGAGTCTTCCCATTTTAAATATATCTCAGATCTTGATGATAATGAAGTTATCTTTTTTACTATTAATAATCGCGGGATGAAAGTCTTGTCTGACTTTTAATAATGTATTAGTGCGAAAACTCGTTGGGTGATACGCAAATGATATCATGGTGATATCATCACGACGTAGTGGGGATCAACTGGAGACAAAAACTCAGACAATGATATCATCTGGATGTCATCGTTAAAAATGTTTTGTAGGCTCTTTTGATAGTAGCTTTCGAATTGTTAGAGGACTAAAACTTTGACTTAGACTTCAGAAATTTCATTCATTTTGTGGACACTTTTGTTTTAATTTTTGAGCTCTGACAAATGTTCTGAGTGTAACAAAAAAGTCGATAAACGCGCTTTCTTTCTTTCTTTAGATAAAATTCTTTAAGCTTCCGAGATGATGCTCTATTGCTAGCTTGAAGCCATTTAGCTCGAGCCTCGTTATTTACTAAAAGCGCTTCGTCGCAATCTGTGTCGAAGGTTTCCTGTATTTTGGTGCAGTTTTTCCAAACACTCGTGTGACAATGTTGTTGATTGTTTAAGAAACTTGATTCCAGTGTTCTTCTACTTACAAAGATGCGGGATTTATTTGATCAAGCGTCTTGCTAAGCTTACTCCTATATTCATTTTCTATGGTAGCCTGTTTCAGAGCATCGACGTTATGTTTCTTGGATGTGTTAGAATGTTAATTATCTCTTACTGGAAATCTTTGCTCTAAATGTAGACCCGGCCAAGAAATGATCCGAGCCTATTTGAGCGCCTCTCATTGACTGGACATCCAAAATACTTGAGGCGTGTCTCCTATCAATAACAATATGGTCAACTAAAGTCATTGAGACTCCTTCAATAGCAATCTAGGTAGCTTTATGAATTTCCTGCCTTCTGAAAAAGGTACTACTAATGACCAAATTTGTTGACGCCGCAAAACTAATAAATCGGATTCCATTGTCAGTTGTTTCTATGTCTTTGGCCTTAAGAAATCTCCTTGTCTCCGTAATTTTCTTAGTATATAGGAATTCTTTCGCAATCGTGCCATCGTAGACATATTCGCATCCAATTTGAAGCTTTAGGTCACCTAATATTATTTTTTTGTCATAGTTGGGGCAGTTGTCAAAAACCATGTCAGTTGTTCGTAGAAAGCGTCATTACATTAGGATCTTTTTCAACATCAGCTGAAGGTACTTGTAATATTTATGAGGTATTTGTTGGGTATGATCATGTACACGGATCGTCTGAAATGGATTTAAAAAAAATGCTAATAAATCCGTAATATCCGCAGATATTTTTAACAATTTTTCTGAAATGCAATAATATATTCTGAGAGGAAACAAATCATTTCAAACCAAACAAATAAGAACGGCTGACGTTTGTGTACTTTTTCAATGAAAATCGCTCAATGATAAAGTTTTTTTTTTTAATTTTGTGTGAAAACTACCAACAATAAAAATAAAGTATAATAGTCAATAAAAATATTAATTAAATTCATCATTCCCCCAAGATTCCATTTCAATCTCCCCATTTAAAAACCCCAACGACCAAGAAAAAGAAAATCTAAAAATAGTAAAGAAAAATTAATAATAAATAAAAAGAAATTATTGAGACTGAAGTTCACGACGACATTTAAGAATCAAGTAGTTAGTTAGTGTAAGTAGTTCGTGCCTGAACATAATTTGAATCAAATTTTCTCTCATTCTCGTAAAACACTTTGATTTCCTCCAAGTCAACTCGAATAAAAGAGTTAACTCTTCACATTCTTCAACCAGAAAAGAAAAGGTATTTATTATATCCGGAGAGACAGCAGTGGAAGCCACAAAAAGTATTTATACTCCCAAGGTCGGAAGTTGGTAACCAGAAAAATTCTCGCAACATTAACAAAAACTTTAAAAACCATCGCGCTTTTATGTGTCCGTTATCCTTCTGGGCTTATTCATATTCATTGTCGTGCTGCTGCTCCTGCCATTGCCACCAGTGAGCTGAGCACCAGCACCAGCAAGGCATATTGCAGTTAATTTCCGCATAATTTACGATTTGTGACCCTTTGCCTTTTATTTGTTTTTAAAATAATTTTCACATTATCCAAATGTTCATAGTTTCGAAATTTGCATAAAGCGCACAGCACAACACTCATTCAATGGATATAAAGGATATTTTTATGTCGTCGTTCATTTCGTGACCCAAATTATTCGAATTCATTCACTACATTCAATTCGTGTTAAATAAATTAGATTTTGGTTCTTTTCGAATATAATCATAATTTTCCGCAGGACTTTAAAAAACAGGCGGGTAATTTGTTCAAAATTCATTTGGGTTTTTTATTTTTTGTGGTTATATATGGTTTTTGATATACGTATGGGTTTAGGATAATTGTAACAATATTTAATAATTTACAAAATAATATATGTAATTTGATAAATACCTAATTTTAACACAAAATGAAACATAAATTATAAGTATTTTTTAAAAGGAAACAAGAAGAAGGAAATGTTCCCTATGAAATATATCATCAAAAATAAAAATAAACATAAAAAATACTATAATTTTTTAGACCTTGCCTTACGTTTTTGATCAGATCGTGACGTAAGGCTTCGCGTAACCTATCTTGAATTTGGTCTACTTCGGATAATCCCTGTCGATTTGTATAGATAACATACATACAGACACAGACATGACAAACTCATTTTTATTTATACAGATAGATTACAAAAAAAAAGTATTCAAAATTGTGTTTACAGAAAGAGCAATAATAAATAATAACGAAAAATACATAAATAAAAAATGTAGTAGTACTCTAGAAAATCTTTAAATTCAGAAGTTTCAGTGATGGGCGGTATAGTTAGTAACATTATTAACTTAACGGTTAGTAACGTTATTAACGTAAAATAAAATATAATTTTATTTTTAGTTAATGAAAATAAAAAAATAGTTTTTCTAAATGTTTTTGTAGATGAAAAATTTCAATTTAAAACTAAAATTTTTAGTTCTGACGAAAAAAATATTGAATATTTTGCATCAACTTTTCGAAAATGTTCATTAGAAGTATCTAGTGTTTGGTTTTCCTCGCTCGTTAGCTACTTAAGTATGTTTCTACATCAAAAAACATAAGATTTTCCCAAACCATCCGAAAACGACCGCTCAGATCGAGTATTTGACTAGAGCAAAACCGCCAGATAGGATCTGAAGGTTATTTTCCCCAACTTTTCAAAAATGTTCATGAAAAGTATCTGATGAAAAATAGTCAATATTTTTTCCTCAGAGCGAAACATTTTGATATTAAAATTTAAATTTTTCATCAACTTTTCGTCATATTTTC
>JXPG01047496.1:0-13771 GCA_001015175.1 Megaselia abdita | reverse complement strand
AATAAAGTTTTAAATTTTAAAACTATAGTTTTTGACGTCTATTTTAAAATTATAGTTTTAATTTTTAATGTGGAAAGTTTTAAATTTTAAAACTTATTTTTTAGAGTGCATGTGCATGCAATATTGCAAGACTACAAAAACCTAGTATCAGTATGTAAATTTAACCACCACGCTGTGCTTCATCAAGTGAACACACGGGAAATCGAAGAATTATTTGGGTTTACTGTCCAATTTTGCGGATAAATTGTATATTTTTGAGTTAGTAATGGAAACAAAAACAATTACACAACAAACTAAAGGTGGCTGAAGGCATAGAATTTCTTTTCTACATCAGTGATTTTAGTGTTCCCTCTGAATAGAGTGTATTTCATCAACATTGAAATGACGAAGTAGTATCTTTAGTTCACACGAAAGAAAATTTCTTCCGTATGCTCCAAGGACCTAACTCAGAATCGGCAGATTGAAAGACGAGAGTTCAATAGATTCATTATTTTTATTGAACTTAGAGGAAATATTCTGAAAATGATTGCAATTTCCTGCGTACAAGACTAAAAATCACATTTTCGTGACCTTTAAAAATTATCGTATCTGACAAATGCCATAGGTTGGCAATAACGTTATTTTGACAAAAAAAAATCCTAAAAACTAAACAAATCAGACAAAAATGTAATCTACAGAGTATATGGAAAAATAAATATTACGTCCCCGTATCTTAATCAAAGTACTTGAAAGTTCTAAGAAAAACAACTCTAAATGTCAGTGCAATAAAAACCAACATATAATTTCCTTCCGTGCATCCTACTTAACTCCCTCTATTACCCGTTTCCAACTACTTACAGTTTAATAAATAACTGCACCGTTCATCGTATCCTTTCAAGTCATTCTTCCTTTGCTGACATATTTTATAAATAAATCACATAAACGAGAGGCGATGGAATTTCTCAAGAAATAAGGGATTATCTGATATAAATTCTTCAACTGTAGGGTGCCTTTTATGGAAGCATTATTGTTTTCAAAGTTATTTTAAAATTCTTAGGAATTAAGATGGAAAACTATTTAATTAATTAATAGGTGATACAAAGATTTGGTTTTTGTTAAAAAGTTTTTGTGTTTTTTACGTTCAGTTTAAAAACTCTTTAAATATATGAAAACTAATGGATGGTTTCTCTAAAGTGATTGGTTTTTTAATTAATTATCAGTTAAGTCTCGAACCTTTTAAGCAACTACACGATAATGGACTAGAAAAGGAAGTACATAAAATTCAATTAGCAAAGTCATATATATATATTTTTCTTGGAAAGACTAGTTTCAAACCATTTTTGTCAAAGAATCGAAGACCTCAACCAAAAGAATTGTTCCTCGACTAATGTTTAAGTCAAGTTACAAACCATAGTTTATTGATAGTAACGGCTACGTTTCAAACCATTTTGAATAATATTTAAAAGACAAATAGGTTTTAAACTAAAAGTGATTGGTTTCTTAACTAATTCTCTGTTCAGTCTCAAACCCTTTGAATAAAAGCAAAGTTACGAGCATGGACTATAGAATTAAATACATAAAATTCAATAAGCAAGGTTACATAAGAAGACATAATTTTACAATATTTAACAATTTTATATATTTGTCTCGGACATTTTTAGTTCTTCATTTATAGTTTAGGAACACAACCAATATAATTCCTTCTCGAATAATGTTTAAGTCCAAGTTACAAACTATATAAATTTATGAATAGAAGCGGCCCCAACTAATTTGAATTTAAGATTCAAACCTTTTTTGAAATGTAATACTCTAAAGATAAATGGGTTTTATTCTAAAAGTGATTGGTTTCTTAACTAATTATCAGTTAAGTATATGCAACTATACGAACATGAACTAGAAAAGGAAGTACATCAAAATTAGCAGTTGTCTCGGAAAATGCTTAGACTAGTTTCAAATCATTATTTTCAAAGAATCGAAGACCAAAACCAATGGAATGGTTTCTCGACTAATGTTTAAGTCAAGTTTCCAACCTTTTTTTTAAATTTAATACTGAAAAGCTAAAGTAATAAAAAATACTTACTTATTGCAAGGCAACACACAAATTCCACAACATTTTTCCATGCCACTTAAATTTTTTTCAGCTTCACGCATATCAGCATTGATCTGGTCCATTCCCTCCTCAATCCGATCCAATTGTTCTTTGTAGCGGGAAATTTAAAAGCGATTATTTTGGGGTTTCAAATATTAAAAAGCAGTTATAGGTTTTAAAGTTTTAAAATATAAGTAAATGAAAATTATGTGTGAAATCTCTAAGGAAAAACTCTAAATAAATGATAGATTATATAGTTTCTGAGGATCTACATTTTCAAAATTTTTAAAGAGATAAAAATTGAAACTGGATCGAGAGTTAGTTTTACTTAGTAATAAAGGGTGATTAATATTGGCATACTGCATGCGTTTTTCATTGAAAAGTGTTAAATGAAAATTTTTCAAAAAACTAAATTTAAATAATAAGTAAAATTTAAAACAATAAAAAAAAAATCATTCTCGAAAAACTAAAGATTCCTTAAATTTTGGTGAAGTATTCAATTGTTGGTTGGTTGTTTTTGGTACTCACTTTTTGTGTTTTTGTTGAGTGTATTTTAGAGAAATGTTTGTTGGGCTTTTTTTTCAACAAAATTTGTATAAATTTTGATCGCACAAAATGTTGTTTAATTTTTTTGTGTTTTTTATTTTAGATTTTTGTTGGGTCACTAAAGTCTTGAACTGAAGCCGACATGCAGTTTGTCAGGTTTATTTATTTGAAGTATAATTTGAAGGTGCACAGTAAGTAAGGCAACTTTACATGCAGAGTTTTATTGTTCCAACTAAACGCGATCTAGGAGCAATACTTTTCGTATTACTGAATATTTTCGGAAAATTTCATTATATTTAAAATATTTACACAAGTATTTTGGAAATATTTCAAAAATGTTAATAAATTTTATAAATTTGAATAAAAAATAGATAAAACGCGAGTGTTGTTTTGCCTGTTGTTGTGATGTCGTGTATTTGAATTTCTCTACATTCTTACCTCCTTGTTCGTCCAGCATTACGATGGATTTCATCCCAACTTCCGTACTCTAAACAAAAACATATCACATGAATTCTTCTTTTTTTTCAGTCTAATAAATTTTCTAATTTCTATTTTTTATAATTTTTTTTTTTTTTAATTTGCCTAATTTGATTATTGATTTAAAACATTTTTGTAAAGGCTGCGAGTTTTTGGAGTCAGTTTGTGCGAGCGTTAGTTTTCAAAAAACAAAAAGCCAACACCGTTAGAGAAAACACAAAGGGTTTGCGCAAACCGAGGTTCAATTCATTCTTACCGCCTTGAATACCCAACACATTTAAGGTCTTAGCGCCTGCTTCGTCACTCTATAAAAATATTCAGGAATTTTTCACAACTTAATAATCGTCATTTTTTTCAAATGGTTATTTTCGAATATTCTCTTTTTTTTTTTTATTTGAGATTTGGAGAAAGTATATTTAACACTTGGTCTAACATTCATCAGATTTAATAATTGCAATGCTGCGAAAGTATTTTGATATTGTTTGTATTGTTTTTTTTTAAATAAATAAATATAGAAAGCGATTTTGCAAGGTTTGGTTGCTCTGTAATAGCACATATGTAGGGCAAACAAAATGGACTTGGCGATCCTGCCAAGAGGCAAGAGAAAGGGTTCAATAAAATTGTTTGTTTATTAACATAATTGGCGATCCTGACAGGAGACGAAAGAATAGAAACTTTTATATTCATAAGATTTTATTTTACTATGAGAAACATGAAGTATCAATATGTAAGCATAACCACCACGCTGTGCTTCATCTTGTACTTTACATAAAAGTTATAACGAAAAATTTTATAAAAAAACAACACTTCAAACCCAAGGCTTTAAAAATATCCTGGATATAATATTTTCAGTACAAAGCTAACAGTTCCACAAAGCTTCAATAAACCACTCTCTTATAAAAAAACCACCAAGCTATAGTCTTTATATGAGAGAGTTTAAAACTAATAAAATAATTGGCGATCCTGCCAGGAGACGAAAAAATCAAATCTTGTATATTCATAACAAAAGGAGCCAATTTTATTTTGTTAATACATAGAGTAAGAAGAAGAGCAATATTTTAATATGGAAAGCATGTAGTATCTGTATGCATAACCACCACGTTGTGCTTCATCATGTATTATACATAACAGTTATTAAAAAACACAGTGTGGAAGTTAATAGAAAACCAGTATTCATTGCATTGTGATAACACATATATATGGCAAACAAAAGAGATTTGAAATTATTGGCGATCCTGTCAGGATCACAACCACCACTCTGTGTTTCATCACGTACTATACACAACAGTCAGCCGGAACAACGTGAAATGTAATATAAAACATAGGCAGTGTGATAAGGCATATGTAGGGCAAACAAAGCTGATTTGAAATAATTGGCGATCCTTCCAGTAAACAGCTTAATAAGATTTCTTAAGACAACATTTAAACTGTCGATTGCATTTTGCTTCCACCAAATTACACTCCCTCCAATCTCAATAAAAGAGAAGTTTTGAATTTTCGAAAATAAAACTTTAGAATAGATAAAATAAAAAGATTTTGTTTAGTTTATTTTTAAAAAAGTTAATTTAATTGATAAAAATTAGAGAAAAATAAATAAAAAAATCAAATCAAACAAAAGCGTGCAGTTAACAAAGCTCTAAAACTAGAGAATTTCCTACGGAATTATTTTTAAAAATCTGTGCAAGAAGAAGACTCTTAATATAAGAAACGAAAAAGAAGATTATGAACAAAAGCTGGTGCTGATTTTCGGGAGCTCATGTAAAGACAAAACTACGTGAGAAGTGAAGTCATAAAAATTAAACGAAATTCGAGAATTTTTTTGGTATAATTTTTGATGTCGAACGAAAAATAAACGAAATCAAGAAAGAACGTAAAATACAAACGATAATGTTAATATGAGATTTCTTTTTGACCAGTTAACAAAAGTATAAAGGAAAGTTAGTTAGTGTAGAGAAGTGACTCACCTCCCTGATCATCAAGGGCTACCAGGGTACGAATCCCTGCCTCCTTGCTCTGTTGTAGTTGTTGTTGTGATGCGGCAAAACGATTTTTTTAAGTAAGTTGTTGTAGGTAGTAAAATTGTGTATAATTTCATGTGTAAAAAATAGTTATTAAGTTTTTGTTCTTCTCTTTTTTTTTTAATAAAATTTATTTGTGTTTTCTTTTTTTTTTTTTCACTTATCATCAAATGTTTTAGAATTTTCTTAATTGCTGTATTTATTTAACATTTACTCTTTAATCCCTAGAGATTCTGTGGTTTACTTTTATTTCTATATAGTTAGTAATATATGGTTCTGATGTAGTTCTTTGAAAAATTTTGAAATCAAATTGAAAAATAATACTTTAAGAGAACTGAAAAACGAACTCAAAAACAAACAGAAACGCAGTGGATCAGTGTTTTGTAAGATATTTTTTTGTAGCTCAAAACAAATAACAAACGAAACGTGTTTTTTGTTGGTCACCGAAACATAGAAATTTTATTAGCTACAAATATTTTGTCGTCTTATTTGTGTCACATAGAAACATATAAAATACAAAAAACTCACCTGTGTAACTCCTTCTCTTCATTTTGAAAATTGACTATGCTTTTTGGGAAACTGGGCGGAGATTTTTATACTTTTTTTTGAAAGAGAACTTTAGATTTATTTTATATTGTCAAATATGAGTGAAGGATTAGGCATTCATTAGAATTTAGAAAAATCGGTAGGTTATTTGATTTATGGTTAATGTTGGTTATAGGATTCTCTATCTAATCTTTAAACCACAAAAGTAAGCTTAAAAGCAGAAGAATTATGTTCCGTAGTAGGACTAGGGTTTTTTAAATAAAATTTATTATAACATCCCCCACTCACAGCTCCAAGGCTCTATCCTCACTTCGTATAATATAATAGGATCCATAAAAATCATATTCGGAATCATAGAGTCTATACAATCTTAGTTGTGGCCCTTTCCTACGCCCACGACTTTCAGAAACTGTAATGAGGGTTTATAGGCCTTATTTCTATACCTTCAAAATGATGTATCACACTACCCTATGTGATAACAAAGTTATCCACATTTTGCTTTAGTTGCCCCTTTCCTACGCCCATGAATTTCAGAAACTGTGATGACCTTCAAAATGATGTATCACACGACCCTACATGATTAGAGATAGCGGAGTTATACACTAAAATATCAATGTTCTGGTTTTTAGCCTCCCAATTCACTGTATTCAGAAATTCCAAAAAGCAATGATAGGGGTTTGATGGTCCCATCAATATCTTTAAAACACGGTATCAAACTTAAAAATCGGATAACTTTTCTTAACTAAGATTTAAAAATACTTAAAATGGGAGCTTCCAGAATTTAAGCGCTAGCGCCATCTGGTGTCGACGAATTTTCCGTTAATGACAGTTCTTAGTAGCTTAAAATTTAGTACATTAAAATGAGGTACCACATGTAAAAATTGGATAATGTTTACCCCTTCAAATTTACGTTCCAAAAGGCTCACGGCAAACGGTCAGACAGACGGACAAAGCGAGTATATAAGGGTATTTTTACAAACAAAAACCTAAAAATTGGAAGAAATCTACATTTACATATGTTGAGTACAATATTTTGACTAAATCCGAACACACACATCATAGTTGAATTTGCAAGCTACTAATTAAAATATGTTAATTCTTATCAAGAAAATGTTTGCAGCACAAACAAAATATATACTGTAAAAATAAATTATGTATTTTCTTAACTCACGTATTTATTAAGGAATGCTTGCTTTCTACATATTCTAAAGGTAGTTGGTTGGTGTAAGTGCTAGCACTCTCGCTTTCCAGTCTGACGATTCTGACTTCTATCCTCAGTGCACGCGTCAGAATTTGTTCTTAAGAATAAGTCGGATATACTATCTGACGCCACCCTTGTCGCTTCGATGTTGATAAGATAAAAGCTTACCTTTAATACACTCGTTAATATAGCAGACAGCTAATCACTGATTTTATTCAGAGAAAGAGGGAAAACTAACAGCACTGATGTAGAAAAGCAGCTGGTAAACACATAGGAAGCAAACATTTCTTAATATCACTGCTACACTTTGAGTCATCTTTGGCTCGTTGTGTGATTTAGTTTTTTGTTTAGTAGCTTGCTTTCTACACTGAAACAAATATTTTCTAAATGTGTGTTTCTGTTGCACTTTTTAAAATATGTAACCTACACAAGGAATATGTACTTAACATATTCGAAAATGTAACACATTCCAAATATTTAAAAGACGTATAAAATATAAATTCATTCAAATATGTATCATAAATATAATTTTTATTTTGAATGTAGAATATTTATCAATCAAAATATGTGAATGAATTTTACTTTCCAAATATTTTCTTCTGTGTTTTAATTTTATCTTTTAGCAGATGCTTTTCTACAGGGGGTACCACTGTCAAATTTTTGAGTCAAAATACAATTTTCGAAAAAAATAAATATTTTATTAGATTTTTTGTCTACAAAATGTTTTATTTAAGTAAATTAAGATATTTCCGTAAAAATACAATATTTTGTAATTTTCATATTTTTGCAAAAACTGCAAAGGGTTACCAAATACAATTTTCGATTTTTTTAAAAGACTTTTCTTCTACAAAATGTTTTATTTAAGTAAATTAAGATATTTCAGTAATAACATCCAATTTTTTAAAATTGTCATATTTTCGCAAAAAATGTATAGGGGTCAGAAAAATTTATAGATACATCATATTATAAAATTGATAAACCTCAAAACTACTGAAAAATTTATTAGAAAATTTTAAATTAATATTTAATGAAAACAATTATAGTTTTCCATTTCTCATTAAAAATGGATATTTTTACTATGAATTAATAACATCTTCATTATAAAAAAATAATCAGGAAGGTTCACAAAAAAAGAAAGTCCCTCGGATATATGTAACAAAAAGAAATCATTAAATTCATACATCACAAACCCGAAGCATATCCTTGAATGTCCGTTACGAATATAAAACTAATACAAACAAGGTTTTTATCTATGTAAAATGTCAAGGTCAGCTTTTATCTCCGACCAGAATCCCAATATAATCAATTTTATCATGAAAAGAGTTCATAACAAATACTTGAATGTATCGATAGAACGTTAATTACAAGCGAAATTCCTACAAATTATTTTACCAAGAATGTATAACATTTATATAAGAATATATAACATATCTAAAGTAACATAACTAGAATATATATCATATACATAAAAATATATACTATATCTAGAATATACCGTAAACAGAATATGTACTATACAATCATATCTAGTTAGTTACTAATTAGAGTATAAATATCATTCATAAGTGATGAGTTTTTGTATGTTCATTATTGTACAGATGAATATGAGTTTTGACAATAATATGCGTTCTACACGTAATAATATATACATTCTACAAAGACTAACTAATCAATTATTTACTTTTCTATATTGTGTTTTAACGGAGAATTTACTTAAGTTAATAGGATTTTTGAGAAAAATTGTTTTTGTTCAGTTTGCTAGGGATTGTTGGTTTTTTTCGCTTCTGAAGCGATGAAAGAAGAATCTTTATTCTCTCATTAAAAATTTTCAATTACACCCGGTTAAGCTTAAGTACTTTATTTAATCTGCAAAATAGGAAACTTACAAGGTAGGCAGAACTTCCACGCCTATAGAAAACATTTCCTACATCAGTAAGTAAAGCTACAATACCAATAACATTAATATTTTTCCCACATCAATTAAAGTGTAGTAGTTTCTCTTATTGCAAAACGTAGGGATTTTTCCTATTTTCTTGATTCCCACATATGTAAGTAATTTACTCATATCAATTAAAGTGCAGTAGTTACTCCTATATATGTAGGTATCTCTCTTGTTACAAAGCGTAGGTATTAGTATCGTGTGTAAAAATAACATGTAGGTATTATTCTTACATTTGTAAATATTTTACATACATCATTTGAAGTCTAGGAGTTTCTCCAAATGTTTTTATTTCTTTTATTACGAAACGTAAGTATTTTTCCTAACTTCGTTGATAAAATGAACACGTAAGAATTGCTCATACATTTGTAAGTAATTTACTCACATCAATTAAAGTGCAGTAGTTACTCCTACATATGTAGGTATCTCTCTTGTTACAAAACATAGGTTTCGTGTGTAAGAATAACATGTAAGTATTTATCTTACATCTGTAAGTATTTTACCCACATCATTTGAAGTCTAGGGGTTTCCCCAACATATGTTCTTATTTCTCTTATTACGAAACGTAAGTATTTTTCCTACCTTCGTTGATAAAATGAACACGTAAGAATTGCTCATACATTTGTAAGTAATTTACTCACATCAATTATAGTGCAGTAGTTTCACCTATACCTACGAAACGTTAATTTTTTGTCCTACTTTCGTGGGTGTTGTAAGAATTTTTCATATTTCCCCAAAAAAGGTAAATATTTTACTTAGTTATGTAGACATTTCTCTTATTCCAAAATTAACCAACAGAATGTAGGATTAGAAAAAACAATAAATGCTTTCTTAAAACTTTTCTAAATCGACATTTTAAGTTTAATGTTACGTATACGCTTCGTTCGCCCATAAGTAAGTATATATTTTTTAAATTTTGGTTGTAAAATGTTATTGCTATTCTTTAAGTTTTGAATATTTTCTTCAAATTTTGTTTTATTTATTTGTTATTTAAATTATATTTTTTATTAATCTCTTTGTTTAATATTAGTTTATTTGTTGTTGCATTATTTATGTTGTTTAATTAATTATTTTTGTTCGTATTTGTTTTATTTTTTGTTAATTTTTAATTATTCTAATTTTTTAAATTAATTTTCTTGTTTTTAAGATTTTATTGTTATCTTCTAAGTTTTTAATATTTTTGTATTCTTTTTAATTATGTCTATTATTAAATATTTTGTTTGTTTTTATAATTGGTTCCATTTTCTCTTATTATTAGTTATGTTTTGTTCTATTATTTAATTTGCTCTATTAATTATTTTTATATGAATGTTTTTGTATATTGTTATTTGTTTTATTTTTTGTGTTTATTTAAATTAAAAATCTTTTTTTATTTTTAATTATTAATTATCTTTGTTTGTCGGTGTTTGTTTTTATTAATACTAATATATTGTTTGTTTATTTAAATTTTTTTAAATATAAGTTTATTTCTTGATTTTTTGTTACTAATTATTTTTTTTGTTTTTTATATTATTAGTTTATTTTTATTTGTTTGTTAATAATTTTTTGTTTTTGCTAATTTATTAATTTTGTTTTATGAATTATTTTTGTTAATTTTGTTAGTATTTGTAGTTTTTTCTTTTAAATAAAATGTTTGTCCGTATTACTTAGTGGTCGAACTCTTTCAAATTGAAAGATGCAATTAATCCATAAAAAAAACTAAACAAAAATTCCAATTAATTTCCAAAGTCTAAATCCCGAACATCTCCAGACTTTTACATAAAATTAACCAAAATAGTCAGCATTTAGAAAAAGTCTAGAACTATAGTCTCCACCAATCATATATTAAACCCAATCATCGAAGTTAATTACATTAATTAAACCGTTCACAACCGACCAGACAGAGTTTCCCACTACAAAGCTTTCAAATATTAAAATCCTCCCCTTCAAAGAAGAGGAAAAGAATAGAATATTTATTAAAAAGAATAAATAAAAGAACAGCTCCGTTCATAAAAGCCAAACAATTCCCAAAGTGGCAGTTAAGTTTGAAATTAAATTAATAAAAAATGATCTCCGTTTTGAATATTTTCGCAGCAGAATTTAAAATTTTTACCATCAACACTGATGATAACCATTAAGCACTCTGCTAGATATATTGGCGGAAAGGAATGTTTTTATGCAGTATGGTATGGTGATGATTCAAGGCCAAGATAAATACAGTTCTTTCTATGCGCATTGCACTCGAAAGTTCTTTACTATGATAAACGTGTATCTATCTACTAAGGAGAAGGAATGAAATCACAATTATAGAAAATAAAAAAGTTTTGTTAGAAAAGTTTGTAGTAAGTGAAAATTCAGATCAAGGTCGTCCATTTTCTACCACCCACTGACATACGTTTTATGTGCCTGATTTTTGTCAAGGTTATTTTAAATGTGTTTCTATAACATTATTTTTTGTTGTTGAATTCGTCGATTTCTTTCATCAATTTCATTTTTAGGATAAGTGCACGTTGACCTCAAAGTTTTCGTTTTGTTTGAATTTGTTACAGTTTTTGAAGCATTTTTTGAAAGTACATTGAGTTTAAAAGTAGGGTCGTGCAGGCATCAAATGCTTAGAAGGACCCTTGATGAAAGTTCCATAAAAATACGTATTTATCATCATTAAGAGCTGAAGCCATTTTTATTCCCTATAGAACAAAATTTTTAGGACTATAGCAAAGACTCAATCCTAGACAAGAAGTTTTCTTTGGGTGGAAGTCTCTGATTACTTCAGGAGTTAACTTGGAGATATAAGTCTAATGGTAAAATCAGAGAAAAATCCATGTTCGTCATTCCAAGTTACAACCATTTTAATTCCTTATAGACTTCAATGTTAAGGACTTTAGCAAAGATTCAATGTTAGACCATCATTAAGATTGACATCCAATGGATTCCATATTGACTTGAATGTTTAAGGATTCTAGCAAATATTCAATCCTAGACAAAACGTTTGTTCTGGATGGAAGTCCTCAATTATTATAAGGGCTTAGTAGGAGCTTTTGTTAATCCAATGGTAAACGTTTCATAAAAATACATGTCCATCGTTAAGAGAAATGTTAAGAACTCTAATCAAGATTCAATCCTAGAATAAAAGTTTTTGTTTTGGGTTGAAATCACGGATATTTGTAAAGGTTTAAGAGGACCTCACGGGGGTCTATAAAAAACGTGTCCATTGACATAAATATTAATGTCCTTAGCTAAGATCAATCCTAGGAAAAAAGATAGTACTGGGTTTAAGACTTCAAATATTATAAGAGGTAACTAGGACCTACTAGGAAAAAGTTCCATAAAAATCCTAGACAAAACGTTCTGGGTGGAAGTCTCCGATTATTATAAGGGAAGGAGCTTTTGTGAGTCTAATGGTAAAATAAATAGACTTCAATGTTAAGGACTTTAGCAAAGATTCAATCCTAGACCATCATTAAGATTGACATCTAATGGATTCCATATTGACTTGAATGTTTAAGGATTCTAGCAAATATTCAATCCTAGACAAAACGTTTGTTCTGGGTGGAAAATCTCAATATTATTTCCTATAGGAAATAACAGTGTGAGGGAGAATCTATATACTGAACGTAAAATTACAAAACAAANTTCAATGTTAAGGACTTTAGCAAAGATTCAATCCTAGACCATCATTAAGATTGACATCTAATGGATTCCATATTGACTTGAATGTTTAAGGATTCTAGCAAATATTCAATCCTAGACAAAACGTTTGTTCTGGGTGGAAAATCTCAATATTATTTCCTATAGGAAATAACAGTGTGAGGGAGAATCTATATACTGAACGTAAAATTACAAAACAAAAAAAATTTTAGAAGAAATTCTACCTTTGAAGAGATGATTAAGTAACAAAATGTCTCACTTATCATATCAAGAAAACATAATTGTGTGAACAAACGAACCGCCTAGAGTGTTCATAGAAAATACATGCACACAATAACACAAAAGCATGTACAATGTGAGTCTACTTTGTCACGGAGAAAATCCAACCGCGGTAGCGAGAGGACGTGGGTTCGATTCCCATCCGCACCGTTGGTTTTTTTTTGTTCGTGACAAAGTAGAATACTCTTTGATTGTAATATGATTTCATTTGAAACTTCACGTTCAATTTTAATGAGGGTATAGTGATCTTTTATAGATTCTCCCTCACGCTGTTAGTTCCTATAAGGAAAATCAGTGTAAAACTAAATTTATAGAAGAAATTCTATTCAGAGGAAGATGGAAAACTAACAACACTGATGTAGAAAAGTAGCTGGTAAACACATAGGAAGCAAACATTCCTTAATATCACTGCTACACCTTGAGTCATCTTTGGCTCTTTGTGTGATTTAGTATTATTAAGGTTTACCACCATTTTTATTCTCAAAATATTTAAATTTTAAGAATTCTAGCTAAAATATTATCCTAGGAAACAAGATTATGCTTTGGTTGGAAGAATTTAGTTATAGTTGAGGTTACTAGGGCCTACTATTTGGAGTTAAGTTTTAAAGGTTTTAGCATAGATTGAATCCTAGATAAACTTACAAAAACACAAACAGATTGTTCTGGGCGGAAGACTCCAAATATTATAAGAGGTAACTAGGAACTCCTAGGAGTTCCATGGTAAAAGCTCCATAAAAATCCGTATCCGTCATAAAGAGTTAAAGCTATTTTAATTCCTAATTGACTCACATTTTAAGAGCTCTAATGAAGATACAATCCTAGACCAAAAGTCTTTGTTTGGAGTGGAAGTCTCCGATATTTCTAAGGGTTTAGTAAAACCTCTTGTAAGTTCAATCGTAAAACTTAGAGCCATTTTGATTTGAAAGTCCAAGATAATTTTAATTGTGTAATAGACCTACTAGGAGTATAACGGTAAAAGTTTAATCAAAAATCGTTTCATGCATTAAGAGTAATACACAGAAAATAAAATGACTCTTTCTGCCAAATAAACTTTGAAAAAGTGAGCTTTG